>MNCI01032607.1:250166-266925 GCA_015680685.1 Gnetum montanum | reverse complement strand
TAAAAATATTTAATGGAGAAAGTGACTTCATTAAGAGTAAATGGAAGAAGATTAAATTGTAACCAAGGTTGAAAAATAAGGATAAAGAAGAATAACTGATGAAGCCCTTGAAGAATAAAAGGTTAAGTTACATATTTCCAAATTCGTGAGTAAAAGAAAGAAAGAAAACTCAATATCTGAATATAAAAGAAATATTTAAGACCACTCATGAATTTTTAAATAGGAGAGAATAAGTTAAGAAACTAAAGAGCAGCACCAAAATTTTGACTCACGCCTTGGAAACTTGCCTCGTCCATTATTCCAATAACAAGAAGTTCGAGGAGAATCTTTGTCCTATACCTCCGTATTAAACGAGATTGGCAGCATTTGTGACTCGGTCTCTGTCCTGACCGAGATTCCTGCTGCAGCAATTGCTAAAATCGTGGACGTCATGATTTAGAACAGCAATTGCCAAAATCGTGGAGTAAACTGCATGACAAGCTTTCCTGCTTTGTATCCTTGTTACCGAAAACATGCATAGCTTCCACGTTTCAACATCAGCAACCCTGTCGGCAGCGTGCGGACGTGGTCCACAGCGTCATCAGGCAGAAACGCCAACGACAACGTCTATGTTGTTTCAGAGTGTCGGGTCGAGTGTCGGGTCGAGGCGATGGTGGATCAATGCTTAAGCGCCCTGCAATGCCGCTGTTGCCTGGTCCGACCTGTGCATGGTGCACTGGAATCCCCAGGATGTTTACTATGACTCCATCGATACAGGCGCCATGCCTATCCCCATCGATCTCGTCAACACCTCTTAGACCTTACTGGACCCTCTGAGATCCTGCTTTCTGATGTGCATTGTGGTTACAGGTTTTAAGCAATGACCCTTATGACTGTGTTTTCTGGGTCACTACTTTTGAAACAGGAATGGTTATTCATTTCATGGTTACGTGATTCCACCTCTTATATTACAATATTTGTTTGATTTTGTGAGGTTTTGCGAGGATGAAGAGCGTGATTCTTGTTCGGTTACGTTGATTTTTGTACTTTATCTGAATTTCACTTCCAGGCAGGCCCTAAAGCAAACCCTAGGATCTAGGACCCAAAATCCAATTTGAACCATTTCTTTATGCTTCGGTTCCACACGAAATTCAGTTTCCATTGTATATTATCACTGTAACTCAGCATTTGGTATGTATTCTCTCTTCTTGACCCATCCTTGACGAAATCGCTTCAACTTCAACCAAAACCAACTTCTTCAATCAACCATTTCTCCCTCAAAAATTTCAATTCAAACCTTGAATTTCCATCTGGCTACTTATTCTAATTACAATCCTATAATTGCAATTGCAGTCAGTATCAGTCCATCTCTCAGAGATGGCACCACCAAGACTACGAGGAGGTCTAAACATGTGCTTCCAGCTCTTAATCACAATCGCAATCCTGGCAGCAGTCCCAGCCCTGATCATGACCTGTGGATCTCTGGACTTCCCAGACACACCCAACAGCCTGATCGAGCATGGTAAGCAAGCTGAAGCCTGCTCCATGCTCCAAAAAAATCCGAGGCATAGACTCCGTAGACGAAGAACTCTCCCGCCTAATCACCACAAGCGAGGCTTCTCGCCAAGTGAAGCGTCCATGACGGAACATCCTGCATTTGTGGTGACACAAGAGCCGTCCTATTTTGGTGGGCTGCGTCTTCTTCAGCAAGGAATGGCATTGCAAGAGGGACGGCATGACGTGTGGCAGCTCTGGTCGTGTCAATGCAGGGTGCAACCCATTGCAAGGCCTGTGCTGACAGGTGGTGGCTGTGCAGAAAGTGCCACAAGGGTTTTTACTTTATTTGTTTTATTTTGTTTTGTTTCATTTTATTTGTTTTATTTTGTTTTGTTTCATTTTATTTTTACTCGTATGGACATCCCAACCTACATTACTTATGCCATGAATAAACCCTGCCAATCAGCACAGCGGCATACTGAAAATAAATTCCGTTTATGGGTTTGATTCGCCATTTTAATGATGATTTTAATGTTTTCTTCATTTTTTCAGTCTTTTTCTTAATAGTTAATATCATTAAAGTACTAGGTACCAGCTTGTCTTGTTCATAGACTTGAAGAGAAACTGTACCTCACCTGGTTTCTTCATACACATTGCAGTTTGAGAGTTTCGTTTCTGCTCAGCGCTGCTGTGGCGCTAAGTGCTCCTGCACTAGGCATCTTGTAGTGCTGTCATCGCTTGTCACTAGTCCAATGTTCAATGGGGTGCAGGGCGGCTTTGCCTGTGCTGCCTCTCTCTTTGATTGTTGTGGTGGCATCTCCCTGTGTGTTTTTTTGCTTTGGCACTATGATCCAGTGGTAGTTTGGGGTTGTTGCTGGCCGTCTTTGAGTTGCTGCTGTGAAGTGGCTATGTGGGGGGCTTTGCTGTGTTGCATTGGCACTGCAGGGTGTCCTTATTGCAATGGGCTTTCAGGATGGTTGGGGTTTTCTTTGTGGTTGCAGCTGTGGTGCTGTTGTTCTAGCCATTGTTGCACTTGATTCATGGGTTGGTGTTTCGCAATGGTGAATTCATCTGGTTCTGGTTCTACTCTCCCTCAAGGAAGTTTCTCTACCTCACCTCAAATTGACTTCATTTTTTGAACCAGTTTCCAAAAATTTTGCAACACGTTTTATTTTTTTCCAAATTGTGGAATTTTTACCAAGGTCTTCAAGTATTAACACTCAAGTCCAAAACCTTCTTCAACCTCAAAGCATTTAGGTTTCTCATGCCCGTTACTATGCTTGAAACTTCATTTTGGCAGAGCTATGTAATGTATCTCAAGTTGAGAAGGTTCTTTTTTTAAAATTTTTCCAACACGAAATGCAACCCTAATAGCTTGTGCCTAGAGGTTTGATTTTAATGTCAACGACCCAACCTTTAACATAATTCCTTGTTACATGAAATTGCTCAATCTTCCACTTATTTTTTCATTCGTTGAAAGGGACATTGTGAGGACCCTAGGTTCTATTATTTCTAATCATTGTACGGTGATTAATGGAACTCCAATTCGTCGCTATTGTGTTAAACTTGACATAGTTGTTCAGAAGACCTCATTAACCCTCGCTACCAGTGGTAAACTCTTTACCTAAAAAGTAAATTATTTTTATCTCCCAAACTCATGTAGTTATTGTCATAGGGTCGAGCATCATAGATCGGCGTGTCCTTTCCTAGCCATAAAGAAACAACCCATAGCATCTTAACAAACTCGTTCCCTAGTCACACCATTGCGTCCATCCTCAGAATCCTTCAAGTTCGGATCTCCTTCCCCAACAACTCTACAATCCTCCACTCAGTCTAGCCCCTCCACACTACAAAAATCATAGTCAGGTACTCACACTTCTTCCCAAGTCATCCCCTCGAAGGTAGTTAGGAACTCCGTTTTAGTTGAGGAGTTTGTGGTGGGTAGTGGTAGGAAACGAGTTAAGGCTTTCCTTCTTCTCCACCCTCCACCCCCTCTTCACTAAACACTTCAGTGATCCCTGTCTTTACCAACCACTCATTTGCCCTCCTATCAGGAACAATGGAAGTTGATCCTTTGACATTCGAACCTTATGTTGACCTCTCAATCGAAATGTCCCTCGCTTCCCTATGAACCTCTTTTCATGGAACATTTGAGGCTTTACTGGTAGGTTTTGACAAAAGTGGGTGGACACCTTTATTTTTAGTTTTAATATAGCCTTTGATTTCATTCTCCTTCAAGAAATTAAGGTCTTAGTTGACCTTTTATTCTTTTTCGCCCATTGGTTTCTTCCTCACTTCTAAATTCTAGCAACGTCCCACATGAGTGGAAAAGGAGGTGCTACTATCCTCCTCTTTCCCTACTAGAAAAATAAAACCCTTCAAAGTGGTTCTAATTCTAGGCATAGAGTTTCCTGGGCCACCTTCTCCTCCTTACATGGCCCTTTTGGAATCTACTCGATATATGCCCCAAATGACTCCACAGAATGGGCTCTCCTTTGGCAAGAACTTGCAACTTTTCTTCCCCAGGTGCCTTGGATATTCAAAGGCGATTTTAATATGGTCAAATTTTCTCAAGATAAGCTTAAAGGGGTGTTTTTTCAACTGCCCAATTTTGAGTATCAAACCTGGTCCACCTTCATGAAAAGGTTTTACCTTTTTGATAGGGTGGACACCTCTACAAGTGTTCCCCTCCACAAATTTACTTAGAGCAACCTCTATCTAGGGTAGGCTCGCATTTATAGCAAGTTAGATAGGTTCTATTTCTCAACCCTTTCTTTTTGGAAAGCTTCTTTGCTACTACAGTTCATCACCATGCTACCCTATAAGACCATCTTCCTATCTCTATATTTATCTAGATTCACGGTAGCCATAACAAACAAAAATTCCATCTTTTCTACGTACAAAACAACTATTTTTCTTTCCCTTCTGCCCAACTTCTTCTATTCAACCTTTGGAATGTTGATCCTAGACCCCTAAATCAAGTGGGTTGGATTCACTAGTGGCATCATGCTTCATGTCGAGTGCAGAACTTTACTCGTTCATATGGTAAGGTTGTGGCTACTCAGACTAGAAGAGAATACAACAACATTCACCTCACTATTGAACGCCTCACTAATAGACTAGCTTAAGATCCTTTCAACACTTTAGTTCACGAGGAGCTTGCTAAAGCTTGATTAGCCTTTCAACATTGGGACGTGTACTGAGCATAAAGTGCCTTAACTAAAAGTTGACTCACTTGGTTAAATATTCAAGATGAACATTGTAAGGAATTTTTTAAGTATCACAATACAACTCTCCCTTTGCATTCTATAGACAAAATCTCTAGTAATGGTACCACCATTACTGACCACAACAGTATCCTCTTCTTTATTAAGCACCACTATGAAACCATTTTTGCAGCTACCCCAATGGACATCTCTTCGTTCGAGGTTGCCACCCCTAATTATCCTCACCTTATCAATTCCACTCCACTACGCTACACAGCCTTAATGCTGATATCATATTGGTGGAGCTACAGGCAGCTTGTTCCAAGTTAAGACGTGGGAAGGCTCCTGGTTATGATGGTTTCCCTAAAAAAAATTTTCAAACTCATTGGGATTTGGTGGGAAGTGATCTTCTATAGGTCATTAACAAGTCTATTCTAATTAGTTTCCTTGGGCCCAATCTAAATCAACGGATTATTCGTCTCCTCCCTAAGTCCAGGGATCTTACCGATATCTCCAACTGGCGTCCAATAACTCTTCTCAATGTGGTGTATAAAATTTGGGCCAAGTGCTTAGCCTTATAGCTAAAAACAATTCTTAGCCAAATCATATCTCCCTAGCAAATAGGATTTGTTATAGCTTAAATTTTTTGAAGAGATCTCGTGCATCAAGGAAAATAATAGGGAGGTTGAGAGAAATACTGAAGAAACTGTAAAACAGAAAAACTGTTAGACAGAAAGTAATAGAAAGCTTAAAGCATTTCACAATGTCTATTGTGACACAAAACGTTTTTGGGGACTTGCACCTCTCATCAGTGTGTTTAGGCAATGCAGCCAGGCAGCCGAAGCTGTAAAGGCAAGGGAATGAGCTTAAAGTTTTAGAAGTTTTAGGAATTTTAGGAAATAGATCTCGTGCATCAAGGAAAAGAATAGGGAGGCTGAGAGAAATACTATAGAAACAGTAAAATAGAAAAACTGTTAGACAGAAAGTAATAGAAAGCTCAAAGCATTGCACATTGCCTGTTGTGATACAAAACATTTTTGGGGACTTGCATCCCTCATGAGTGTGTTTAGGCAATGTGGCCAGGCAACTGAAGTTGCAAAGGCAAGGGAATGAGCATACTAGTACATGTATAAATATGGTCCAAACTTTTAAAATTAGAAACTCCCACTTATTAAAATTAGAGCAGGCCCCATTCGTCATAGGGAAGATGAGGGTGGGACGATGTATTGAAAAAACTATTACAGAATAGTATTTCAAAGATGAATATGAAACATTCAACAAATCAGATCTTTTTGGTAGATCCGAAGGATGTTTAGGATTTAGGGGAACCCTCATGTTTGAATGGTGGCCATGAGGGGTTCGACACCAAAGAATGTCATGCACACAGACGTCCAGCTGAAAATAGCAACAAACAAAGATCTTCAACAGGAGCAAAGAGATGAGCTACAACTATGTTGGAGAAGAAACAACCAGAGGTTGTGATGAAAATGAAAAAAACATCTTCAGAAGAAACCACAACCAAGAAGACCAACATAAGCAGGGATGTTGTTAAAACATGGATAAAAAAGAAACATGTTGTGGTCTGCATAATCTTGCAACGTGATCAAAACCCATGGAGAACCTGCAAAATGATTAAAACCTAACCAAAAAGAAAAAAAAAATCTAAAAATGGTTAGAATCCACAGAATAGTGAAAGACGCTATCAAGCAAGGCTCAACAATTCCAAGGCAGCAAGATAGAGAGAAATTTTTAGAAATTTTAGAAAATAGATCTTGTGCGTCAAGGAAAAGAATGGGGAGGCTGAGAGAAATACTGAAGAAAATATAAAACAAAAAAACTCTTAGACAGAAAGTAATAGAAAGCTCAAAGCATTGCACAATGTCTATTGTGACACAAAACGTTTTCGGGGGCTTGCACCCTTCATTAGTGTATTTAGGCAATGTGGCCAAGTAGCCGAAGCTGCAAAGGCAAGAGAATGAGCATGCCAGTACATGTATAAATAGGATCCCAACTTATAAAATTAGAAACTCCCGCTCATTAAAATTAGAATGGGCCCCATTCGTCATAGGTGAGATGGGGGTGGGACGATGTACTAACAAAACTATTATAAAATAATATTTCAAAGGCGAACATGAAACATTCAACAAATTGGATCTTTTTGGTAGAGCTGAAGGGTGTTTAGGGTTTAGGGGAACCCTCATGTTTGAATGGTGGACATGAGGGGTTTAACACCAAAGAATGTCATGCACGCAGACGTTCAGCTAAAAACAACAACAAACAAAGATCTTTAACAGCAACGAAGAGATGAGCTGCAATGACACTGGAGAAGAAACAGCCANAGAGAAATTTTTAGAAATTTTAAAAAATAGATCTCGTGTGTTAAGGAAAAGAACAAGGAGGCTAAGAGAAATACTGAAGAAATTGTAAAACAAAAAGATTGTTAAACAGAAAAACTGTTAGACAGAAAGTAATAGAAAGCTCAAAGCATTGCACAATGTCTATTGTGACACAAAATATTTTCGGGGACTTGCACCCCTCATCGGTGTGTTTAGGTAATGCGGCCAGGTAGTTGAAGCTGCAAAGGCAAGGGAATCAGCATGCCAGTACATGTATAAATAGGGTTTTAACTTCTAAAATTATAAACTTCTGCTCATTAAAATTAGAGTGGGATACATTCATCATAGGCAAGATGGGGGTGGGATAGATTTAAAAAAAATTAAGCTCTAAAATTCATCAAATTCGTGATAGGCAAGATGAGAGCGGGCGCCATTCGTCAAATTTTTAGAGATAGATTTTGTTTTTAACCTTCCTTGATCTAGAATCGTTGTTATCTACAACAAGCCAACCCTTAATTTATGAAACTAATGTCTTCTAATAAGCTATGTGGATGGGTGTTACTCATGTTAAATAACCATGGGTTTTACCTAA
Source organism: Gnetum montanum (assembly GCA_015680685.1). Classification (NCBI taxonomy): domain Eukaryota; kingdom Viridiplantae; phylum Streptophyta; class Gnetopsida; order Gnetales; family Gnetaceae; genus Gnetum; species Gnetum montanum. The sequence goes on along the minus strand of MNCI01032607.1, from coordinate 259,315 downwards.
ATGAAAGTCTTCTCAATGGAAAACTATGTCATTGTATAGTTGTATTGAATGAAAACATGGCTCTTTATACCTTCAAAAGAATCACTTGGTAGGCTCTCTGTTGTTTTGGTTGTTTTAAATAAAATTTTAATAAAATTGTGGGTAGGCAACCAGAAACTTAAATTTTATGCATGTTAACAAAATTGTCTCTTATTTCCAATAAAATATTAATAATAATATATTGTAAGCATCTAACCTTAACTTATTGTGTTACTCTAACACAACACATTATAAAACTTTAGCCGAGTGCGTTGCATAAAGATATGTCTATGAAGCTAATTATTTCTCTCTATCTTTTTTGAAGGTCTTGCTTCCTCTGTTCACTTCAAACTGCAAACCAATAAAAATTGGAGTTGGATGATGTTAATGGTTTTTGTTTTTATAGTAAGCAAGCAGTATCTCTACCGGGCTTTAAATTTTCAGCCACCGCCATCAACAGTGCTAGTAAACATAGATTCTTGATTTCATATTAAATGGTTATGAGACATATTTCACTTGTTTAAAACATTTAGCTGAACAAAGGATTCTGCAATAATATTATTGGAAATTATTAAAGGTGTTATGCACGATGAAGCAGAAACTATGCACAAGTCTTATTAGGATTTTGTGGAACAAAAATCAAACTTTTAACCTACAAAGTGTACAAACTACATGAACATTGGATACATCTATTGTACTCTAGATTTAGTAATTGGTTTGAGAGATCCTCGGGGTCTATATAGATGAAATTAAACTTTAGGTTCAGTGTAATTAGCAAGTAGAGTGGTTGTTATTATTATATTTAAAGCTATTATAGGTATTTTGGCATTTTTCCATGCTAAGCAACTTACATGTTATATATTATATCCTTAATTTCATATCACATGGTCATTATTATACATTTATGTTCAATAGAGGAAGAAGCATTTGCTTTATAGTTGTTGAAATCATCTTTTTTATAGTATTAGATTATATTGAGTGACATGCTCCCTGAGTCTACACTAATCAATTACCCCTGTACATTAAGGAAATGCACTCTACAAAAATTTAGAGAGGGTAGATTTTCTAAAAACTGATGAAAAATTATTATAATAATAATATTAAATTTTTTTAATATAACAAAAATTTTCCCATTATAAATTTAAAAATGGTGGTGATGAATATTTAAGTTATTCTTCCCTATTTTACTGACCATGGAAAATGAATTAAATGAGACGTATTTGGGTGTTCATAATTTTTAGCCTCAATGTCACCTCAGAGTTTCCAGGACTTAATGGGCTGATAAGTTGACCCCATGCTCTTTGGATGGCACCGTGGTGATAACAGGTAACCAGGAGACACAGTAATAAAGCAAAACATGGCATTTACCGCAAATTAAAGAACAACCTAAACACGTTTTCATATCTAAACTAAAAGCTAAAACGCATAGCCTTTTGCATGATGGATTGATTTTTTATTTGGAAGTTAACATATGATGGTAAAAGCACGAAGGCAGAAACCTTTTAGAGTGGCCTCAGATGTTGAAGGTCATCAAACTTGTAAGTACAGATTTACTAAAGGATCACGTGTAGCCATTTAGATAGTATTCCGTTGTAGTCTAGATGGTTAGGATACTCGGCTCTCACCCGAGAGACCGGGGTTCGAGTCCCGGCAACGGAACAGCGTATCCTTTTACGGAACAATAAACCAAAAGAAATACTCCTTGATTTAAAATTAACACCTCGGAATATGTGAAATGCCAGAATCCAAAATAATCATAATTGCTTATGCTCTAGCAGCCAGCCGCAGTTCTCGTTCTTTTCCTTTACCCTTGATGTTTTTTCATTATGCGATATTAAGTGGCGTAATTTACTCTCTTTCCTCGTTCCTTTATTCTTTAACCAGCCTCAACCTTCAAGCTTCACTTGACGATTATGGAGTCCTAACTAACGAGTTATGCCATACTCAAGTAGCAATTCATGTGTCATCATGAACTAGATTGTCAATTATGGTATTGTCAAAAAGTTTAATGCTTAATGTTACTTGAGAATGATAAATGAAAACTATGACACACAACATGAATAAATCCACTTTTCAAAAGACATCGCGTTTTAAAATTGAAGAAGATGAATATCATAATTTGAACTCAAAACTTGTTATGTGAAAAGCAATTTACTAATTGATTTATAAACTCATTAGCCCTAACTTTAATTACTAGAATACTCTATGCACAAGCATTTGTCCAAAGAAATAATCTTAATCTTTCATGTTCAACTATGAAAGAAAAACTTCGTCCATCATCATCATCACTTTGCCTTAATTTAAACATTGACTAACCTATCAAGGTAGGCTAATGATTTGTTGAAATAAGTATTTCACAATTTTGGGGATGTGAGGTGTTCAAAAACATGTGGGAATATGAGGCTTTTCAAGAATTCTAGGATGCATCAAGAAGGACAAGATTTTAAATAAGATACAATTTCAGCAATTAGGTGTCAACTTAGAGATAAGACTCTTAATTTGAAAGCTCCAAATCATGGGTTTGATTCTAGTGGGCAATGCTTAGTTATAAAGTTGTAATTGGACTATATATCTTGAGGTCTACCTGTAGGAAAACCTGCTTTATTCGTTGAAGGAGTGTGGAGATCCTATCAGGTTCCATGCTATCTTAACTAAACCCATATAGGTATAAGGGTCCTAATTCCTTTGTAAACCTTATCATAAGAATATATAGGCTTGTTAGGAAGGCTTTGCCTCCCAAGCATGAGTCACTGCCCTTCTCTTTGGGTAGGGCTTAGGGCTAGATGTGTTAGAGTAGGAATGCGTCAAGCTCATTGTGTATGTGTGTGTGTTTGTGTGGTTGTGGGTGTCTTGTTTGTCTAGTTGCATGCTTATTTACTTTTGGCATATCCAACACCTCTAACCATGACTAATGGGTTATGTGCTCTTATGTTGTATTTGTGAGGTGTTCTAAGCTTTGAGATGTAGTCTACCTTGAGTTTACCCGTCCTTGTTACTGCTTTTGGACTCTCAAGTGGTGCCTAACAGTATTTTCCAAGGATAACACCATTATAGTTGGTATTAAAGCCAAAGGTCCACAATTTGAGTTCTGTGGTAGTTCGTGCTTTATTGTGTGCATTCTTGAGTGATCATGATGCCCAAAAAGAAGAGCAAGAGGAGTTGTTACTCTAGCAAGGCTCCTACTAGATTTGATCCTTGAAATAAGATAGAGGAGCATTTGCATGATGAGGCTCATAATGTGACTTTTGAACATGAGAACTTGAATGATGACAATGAGGTGCCTATTAGGAAGCATGATGATTACTCCCTTGACAATGTGCAATAGTTGTAGGGGTAGCTCCTTGAAATTGATAATATGGTTCTTAGTCACTTGCTAGTGGTGGAGAGGGTTAAAATGGTTCATGATCTTGTTGATAAGTTGGATGTCCCATATCTTTGAGAATTGAACTTAGGAACTAAGCATAAGTTGTCCAATACTCAAAACTTGAAATTGGGTGGAATGGATGGAGGTTGTTATTGATGATGTTCAAGTCTTGATGGGTGACATCTTGCAAAGAATGATGACCTTAGAGCCACCAATGGAGAAGCTTGAGGCAAGGAATGAGAAATTAGAGGACCACGTGGTTATTCAAGAAAAAGTAGTTGCATCTGGTTCTTGGTGGTCAACCCAAAAGCTTTGAACCAAAGAGCCTAAGATGTACAAGGATGATCATGATGATTGATAAATCAAAATTTGGTAGACTATGATATCAGATATATGATATTGTAGCACTAGCTACGTTATCATATATGCAATATCATAGGATGCATGCTAGCCTATAAATACAACACTTAGGTGCATGGATCTGCCATAAGTTTTCATTCCATAGTAGCATAACTCTTGCAATTTATTTTCGTGAATTAGTTTTTAACACTTAGAAGTGTGAATGCCCACAGTATAGTGTGATGTAGTGTACAGAGTCTTTATTCGAGCATCTTGTACCTGGGCACAAGTGTGAACAACAATAAAGATCGAGCTATTTCATACTATTGTAGCATTCTCCTAGTTTACTGTTTTACTTAAAATAATGTTTACTATTTTCTTAGTCAATGTTTACTTTTCCATGTGCTTTACCATTACTGTTGTCAAGCAGGAGGAGTATGATTGATCTTAAGCACTTAAGTGTGATTTCTTGGTAACCTAGTAGTGCTATTGCTTGGTTTGCCCAATTGTGAATTACTTGGTAATCCCAGTAGTAGTTACATGAAGCTTAGGATGTGTATGGAAGTCTAGGATTAGATACTCATCATCTTAGGATAGAATAGATTTGTTTATTGTTTTAGTTAGACTTAGACTTAGAAACTTGTTTCACTTCACCATGTTCACTAGAAGCTAGATGGCTAAACAACATTAGCATATCATATACCTCATTGTGAGCTAAACCATACACATAGACTTCACTAGCTCCATGTGTGAAGACAGTGGTCTCAAACTTAAACTAATTACTAGCATAATCACATTGCTTTGTCCATGGATTATGATGTAGTTATGCATGAAACACTTGTGACTTGTATGGTTGGGTGTTGGATTACACCATTGCTCATCATTGGCATTGTTGCCAAGGACTAGTCAATGTATGCTAAGTAATTTATTTCACAAAGTTCATTGTATTAGGAACTTAAAGTTAAAATCCATAATTTTCTAATAACTCTAAAAGTAAGCACACTTAAAAAAATATCGTAAACCACAACATGAATTTAAACAAGGATACATCATCACCTACCAAAGAGACAATAACGAGCAATGACAAAATCAATGATGAAGAAGAATGGGGGATGCCAATGTAAACAAGAATCACATATGCTCACACTAATTCTTATCATCTAGATTTTACTTTCATCTTCCATTAGGATATACAAATGAGATGGAGAGGCATGCAAGGCAACATAGTCCTACCTCTAGATCATGCAGCACTTAGCATGCTCTAAATTGTCTTAAGGGAAATGCATTTGGACCAAATCTAGGAAGGGTACCATGTGACTCATCACATGACAGGACCTTATGAATCCACAAAGAAGAAAATGAGTAGAGATGCCACTATGGAAATCAAACATGTACACAACAAAGGGAACCAAGTCAACACTTCTGTTATCTTGGAGGAAATTGATGCTTATGCATTTATTACAAAATAACTCCACCATAATCATGAAGAGCCTTCAAAAACACCCATCGTCAAACTTGAGGAACTTGTCAAAGTTCAACTACATTCCACCATAGTAGAGACAACTAAGATAGGGGCTACTCAAAGTACAATTAAGCCTTGAGACCAAGAGTTTTTGCTAGCTCCTATAGAGAAGAATACCAAAGTCATGAAAGGAGGACAAGATGACACCATTCTCCTATTACCTCATCCTCATCCTCACAATCATTAGTGGACTCTGATAGGAGGAGGGTAAGGCACTAAGACCATGACAAGAAGAAGAGAAGAACTCATGATCACCATGATTATCATTCAAGATATTCAGATGAGGAAGTTGAAGGTTATGAACAAAGAAGATGCAAGCATCAAAGAGAGTATTATGAAAGGGATGAGCATAGAAGGGGATACTACTACAATAAAACACACAAACCTAATCAAGATGATAAACACCTGATGGCAATTCAAAGCATGATTAACATCCAAGAAGCTATTTACATTCTGACTAGGCACGTGAGAGATAGTCGTATCAAATGACTTGATATGAATAACATGCCAAGATTTGAAGGAGGTTATAATGTTGACCCACAACACCGCCATTAAGCTTTCCATGATGCATGCATCCTACAAAACATTGAAAGTAACTAGCAGAAGTTGAAGTTGTTTCAAAGAACATTTTTCAAAGAGGCAAAGAGATGGTATCAATTGCTCGAACCTAAATCAATTAGAAGATGGAGTACCATACTAGAGATCTTCAATGACAAGTACGAAATGTACAAACAAGTATTCAACTTAAGGAAAAACATCCAAGGATGGAAGTAAGGGACTAATGAAACCCTTGATGCGGCAATGGATAGATACTATTGATTACTACACAAATGTCCAAGCCATGGATTGTTAGAATGGTAGCAACTAAGGTACATTGTAGATGGGTTATGAAACAAGACTAGAGAGATCCTTGGCATTTATGCCTAAGGTAGATTATCTAAGATGACTGTCCATTGAATCTAGAGACTAATTGAACAAGTGGCAAAGGAAGAAGGTGAGTTAGGAAATAGAGAATCAACAGAAGAGTATAATAGAGATCCATCCATTAGGAAGAGAGATGCATGAGTTTGTGATACCCAAGAAGAGAAAGCCTTCGAATAGGCAATTCAAAAGAAGACTCTACCAATTTAGAAATTTATAATTGATATTGTAGCAAAGGTAGAAAAAATGTGGGAGTTCGTTGATGAAAAAATTGCAACAACATTGAAAGTTGTAGAGGCGAGAATAGAGCAAGACTTTAGAAAAGGCAAGGATAAGAACAAGAAGAAAGACTTTGGATGAAAAGGCAAAGTGAATTTAGTGGTTGAGTGTTCAAACATCAACTCCACCTATGTGAAAGGATGTGTTGTGTGTTAATACAAACATCCCAAGAGATGTTGTCTAGTAATGGCACATTTACAAGAAATGGGGGCATATGCACTTAATCCTAAATTTGTTAAGAAACAAATTCCTAGAAGGTTACCTTATCCTCAAGGTAACTACAGGCAAAACTTCTAACCAACATACCATCCCAATGGAACCTACCCACAACCATAGGAGCAATACCATCAACAATGATAACAATCCCAATCATGGACCATGCCTCCACCTTGCCAATAGTATCTATATCAACAACCTGATCCTTATGCATACTATGTCCAACATCCAATGTCACCAACAAATGTAGCCATTCAAACTTCATAGTACTATCCACCTAAGTACCATAGATTAACACCACCAAGGATAGATCCAAACTCATATATGCATCCATCAATAGCTAATTCTTCAAATCAACATCCTATTGCTTTACCACCATTGCCACCTCCTCTTGTGTAGGGGAAACTACCATCACAACAAAAATAGAGAAAAGTTTCAAGGGAAGTAAGTATATAGATAGGGGATCTTATCAGCAACACTAATAGCCAATCAAAGAAATGTCCTTTCTTTAGGATAAGTGCTATAAAAGTTGGTAGAATTAGGACTCCATCAAGATAAACTTCTCCTACCACAGATTCTCTTGCCAAAAATAAGCTTTTATTATCACCAAACACAAACATGTGAACTATCATACTCATAGAAATAGTTAAAGATTCGATAAAGGCAAGACCACTCCCTAAGAAAAGAATTGATTCAGGAGTTCTTTTGATTTATGTATGAGTACTTGGAAATTTACCATGCAAAGTTATATTAGACTTAGCTTCTAAGGTAAATTTGATCTCTTACGAAACATATCAAATATGGAATTTACCACCCTTGAGGAAGTGCAATATAAGGTTGGAGCTTGTAGATTAGTTTGTTACCATTCCTTTGAGACAAATAGAGGATGTGGTGATCACTATTAATGGGTGGTCTTATCCAATAGACTTTTAGGTAATTGATGTGAAAAATAAAGACATGGAATGTTCAATTATCATGGGGAGAGCATGGTGATGAGCAACGAGGTACCCCTATGCCCAACCATACAAATCACTAAGATGTTACACATGATCCAGTTGAATTCTGTGGACCTATAGTTATCTAATGCAATAACTCTTCTAGGAAGTGCAACTGCATTGAAAATGTATATTGTCTTCCAAACTACACTTGTGAGTGTCAAGGGTATGGTTCAAGTGTAATTGAGGTATATGAATTTTTTTCATTTTATATTTTATGGGTGTAATCACCTACAACAAGAATAAGGGTAGAGTAGATTGAAAACTAATGTTTATTGCCTAGCTAGCCTAACACAAGTAACCATCCCACTATCTTGAACACATTTTAAACACATATAGCACTACTGGGCTACCAAATGTTAAGCATTGCTAGGTTACCAAATACTATATGAATGCTTAAAGTGGTTGTGCTCATGTCCATTAACAATAAGAAATGAATTGCTTAATCAAATGAGTTAAAGTAAAGAAAAAGAATGTAAAGTGCATTAAAGAAAATATTAAGCTATTCTTAACGTTGCAAGGATTGTCAAAAAAGTTCATTTTATTCCTGTCACACTGCTACGCTCAGGTGCATCAGTTCTCGAACAAAGAATTGTACACACTTTAGACTCTTTTTGTGGGCACTCAAAAAATATTCTAACTCTAAGGAAAATAAACTACAAGAGCCTCACTACTCTGCTTGAAAACTAAACTAAAAAGTACTACCAAAACTAGAGCCCAAACATAGTATTTATAGATTGGGGAATATACTGTAACATTGGATATGCGAAATTGGACCAAGGCCTTGATGTTGCATACGCAACATTATGTACTTGATGTTGGAGTAGATGAGAAATGCATGTTCATCATACCCCCACAACTAAATAAAAACTCAACCTTAAGTGAAGAAGAGGAGAAACAAGGTATTTACAACACATATCGGGTAGGTATGGAATTATTGACTAACATTACAATCTAACTTAAATGGAACAGATAGAATTTGACTACCCAAGTGTACAAAATAATAATTTTTACAAAATGGGATGTTCATGATAAGAGAAGTGAATACCCTAGAAAACACTAACATCCAACACCTCTTGGCAGCAGGACAATGAAAGAGAGAGAAGAGATCCTCTGATCACGAATGATCCTCATTATGTGGTATTGCTGCATCATCGTAGATGAAGATAGTCCTGCTTGCAGCCCATGCTTCACACTACAATCACAAAAAAATCATGAATTAGTATGAAATGTGTAACACGTAACTATTAAATGTTGATGAGTGGTGAGGTACCCCTACACTCCACCATACGAATACGAGCGTGCATGCGCGATCCGGTCGAACTCTACAGACTAAATGCCTTAATGCCACAAGAAACACTTGGGGTTAATCGTTCGTTGTCTTCCCAGGCTTGCTTGTAAGTGTCACGGTGTATGGTTAAGCAAGTCTGAGGTATGTGATTTTTTTGGTATTTTCGGCTTCTTTTCTATGCTATCAGGGGAAAGGGTTGATAAA
>MNCI01032607.1:232223-244409 GCA_015680685.1 Gnetum montanum | reverse complement strand
TTGGGAGCAGAGCGATCTGGGGGTAACACGATGTTACCTTGTATGTCTCTCCACCGCAGTTGCTCATCTTGATGGAAAACAAAGGTAAAATCTGGCACATACTCATCGGGATGAGTATATGTGACCTTAGACTGTTGAGGACATGGTTGATCTCGGTTATGTGTATGATGCTGACTTTCTCCTGTATTGTCCTTAGGTGAGTTGATTGCATAAGAAGAAGCCATTTCGAATGATGTGCTAATGTTCACCGTTATTTATTGTTCTTGATTAACTGATTAACCCTAAGATTCGTTTTAGGCTCACAACGAGGTGAGTGATATCCCTTATGTTAAATTGGCGAAAAACACTTAGTCCCCAGCAACGGCGCCAATGATGAGTGGTGAGGTACCCCTACACTCCACCATATGAATATGAGCATGCACACGCGATCCGGTCGAACTCCATAGACTAAATGCCTCAACGCCACAAGAAACACTTGGGGTTAATCGTTCGTTGTCTTCCCAGGCTTTCTTGTAAGTGTCATGGTGTATGGTTAAGCAAGTCTGAGGTATGTGATTTTTTGGGTATTTTCGGCTTCTCTTCTATGCTATCAGGGGAAAGGGTTGAGAAACTAAGCTAACTCTAACTAAAGATCTAAGTCTAAATTAACTAGCGTCAGCATCCGTTCCCACTTACCGGACACACCCTGAACTATGCAACTGCGGCTTACCAAACGCTAATCGTTACTGGGATCGCCACACGTAACGCAAGTGCTCGAAGTGGTCGTACTGAGGCACCTATTTAGCTTAAGTGTGATAAGCAGCCGATTCCTTAGCTAGCCGTACACACCCGTGGGTGCTCGTAACTAAGTCGTACTTATCACACGTTCTAGCCTAGCAATGAGCAGCCGATTCCTCAACTAGCCGTACACATCGGACTACTACTGGGATTACCAAGCGCAGAATCCTGGAATACGCTACTGGGTTACCAAGCAGCCAATGCTCGTAATTGAGTCGTACTCATGCATTGCGTCAAGCAGCCGATTCCTTGACTAGCCGTACACGTCCGTAGACGCTCGTAATCAAGTCATAATTGAACGCACTAGGAAAGCAGTAAATGAAAGTAATAAATGAAACCACGTTCTGCAAGGTTTATCCAATCAAGTTCGTCTTTATTTCCGTACACAACTTGGGTTCAGGTTACAAGCTGCTCGAATAAAGAGCCATTCACTCTAGGACTCCTACTGCGAGCACATGGGGAAAAATTCTAACTCTGGAGTGATCAATCTGCCAGAGCTTCGCTACACTAGCTAGGATTGGGAAATGAAGGGAGTGTCGCCTCTTATTTATAGATATGGCAGCGGGACGCGATATCGCGTACGCGATATCGCAGGGTAAGACGCGATATCGCGACACATGCAAGTCGCGTCTCATCAAATGCCTTGTCTCGTTAGTGGTCACATGTAGCTAGGTTGTGATTGTGGTTGATTGGTTCCTTGAGTAGTGTTAGCGGGCAGGTTAACAAATAGGGTTAACGCAATTAAGTGGTCCTTTAAATTTGAAAAATTTTAATACAAGGAAATATTTGAAGAGGTTATAAGAATTCACAACAATGAAAAGAAGAATTCATTGAAAACTATTGTGAAGATGTGATTGATGAGGTAAACAAAAAGAATTTGATTATAAGAGTGTCTAAGGATAACTAATCCAACCAAAAGATATGTAAGTGGATCCTCCCCAAAGTAGGAACAAGCCTTTTTACCCTTGCATAACTTCAAATGAAAGAGTTCCTAGGCTTTGTGGATGATTAATGGTTATAGAAGTTAAGTACAAAAACCCAGAAGTAACTAACTAAGAATTCTGACACCTGAAACCAGGACATCAACCAAAACATGAAATCGATAGTTTGCGTGAGACATGGGAAGCATAGATGGATGAGAGGAAGAGTGGAATAGAGATCCTAATTACGGTCACATGAAGTCCCTTATGGATTTTGTGGTTAAATGACTTGATAGGATCCATTATTAGTCTAGACAAAAACCATCCATGTTCAGTGACTTCGCATTAACATTCTAAGACCAATCCATCCCTTGAGACACAAGAGTGCTCCCACAGAACAACCACTATTCCAAATTAGAGAAGAATTACGAAGTGAGGAAGGGCCTTAGTGAGAGGAGATAAGTCTCATAATCAATGTTGGTGGCTCATTTATTTGGTCTAAGGAGGTGTGCTTTGAATTCCCATTATTATTTTTTGAAATGGGAACCACACCATGCAAGGACACATGTAGTTATTTTATCCAAGGGATGTGCTTTGAATCCTCATCATCCTTTTTTTTCTTGATGAACACCACTTTATGTGAGGATGTATGCATTTATTTTTTCCAAGGGGTGTGCTTTGAATTCTCATCATTCTTTTTGATAAGAACCACACCATGTAAGAACTTATTCAACTTCCTTTATTGATTGGCATGGAATGGTAAGAAATTCAAAAAAACACACATGCACCCAAGTAAATAGAAAAGCATAAAAAATACTAAATCCCCTTGAATCCACACCTTTTTCAAACCTTTAAATCCTTCCCAATTCCAAAAACTACCAAAGTCACAAATTTATTAAAATTTTATTAATGAAAAAGGGATTGCACATTTCCAAAAGAAGAAAAACCATAGAGTTTGTGAATGGCTGGATGTTGTGGACTCACTACCTATTACATGAAAAGAAACTAATTTCTAATTATCCGTAATGAAATTTAAAGTTAGAAACTAGACACCAATAATCAAATGACAAAAATAGTACATACCACCATCAAGTAACGCCTTACCCATGTACCTGGCACTTATTAAAAAAAAGTTTGAAAATCACAAAAAATAAAATAAAAATATAAAATAAAGTGTAAAATGTTCAATAAATATCAAATGTACTAATGATGGTGTAAAAAAAATTTGAATAGATTAATAACATAAAAACAAAAAATTATAAAATAAAGAATGTGTAAAAATAAAAGTTGTAAAAAAAATGTGTAAAACAAAAAAGTTTGAAAAACTCAGGAGATGCTTATAAAATTAGCATGATTGGCCATCTTCCCCATGACTAAGTTGAAAGGAGGAGATGATTCAAAATCTAGAGCATGGTTGTCCATTGGATGAGGTGCTTATTGTGTTAGCTGGCATATGCTCATGGAAAGGTTTAATTTGTTGGATGTTGACTAGTTGTTTCTTGTTTGGGCTCTTAGGTTTATAGATCATCATGGATTCTAAAGGAAAAGTTTCATAAATGATGTAAGGTCCTTCCCAGAATGTTTGAAACTTAGTTCGTTGAGGTACATGTGTGGGGTTCTAGTAGAGAACCTTGTCTCCTAGTTAAAATTTGACTTTATACTTTTTAGGTCATAACAATTTTTGTTGTAGGCCTTGTGCAACTCATTAGATGATAGGGCCACTAATTAAATTTTGTCTAATAAGTTGAGATTCATCAGTTATTCTTTTTGGACTAGAATCAAGTCAAGGTCAAGGTTATAAGCTGTTGAAAGTGTATGGAGTTCCGATTGAATAGGAAGTGTTGGTAGTTTTTCGTACACAAGCTCATAGGGAGAGTAGCCTATAGGAAGTTTTCAAGTTGAGGTGTAGGTGCAAAGGGCATCATTCAATTTTTTGCACCAATCCTTCTTATACTTGCAAACAGTTCTTGTTAGTATCCTTGTAATTTTCCTATTGGTAACCTCAACTTGACCATTAGCTTGGGGATGGTAAGGTGTTGTGAGTTTTTGTTTAACCCTGAAGCGTTGTATGAGCTTCCAAAAAGTATTGCCTGTAAAGTGAGTTTCATTATTGAAAATTAATGCACATGGCATACCAAACCTATTTACAACATTTTTTTGTACAAATTGAGTAGCCGTAGACGATGTACAGTTGATGATGGCTACTGCTTCTACCCATTTCATACAATAGTAAACATCAACTATGATGTACACCTTTCCATTTGACATGGGTGTAATGGGTCCCATGACTTTAATGCCCTAGATGTCGAATGTTTCCAATGGTTGAATCCATTGTTGAGCTCTCTCCATTTGAGCAGTTATTCGACCATCTCATTGGCATTGTTCACAAGAATGGATGTAATGGTAAGAATCCTTCAAGAGTGTTGGCCAATTGTACCCTACCATCAAGATTTTAATGACCATGTGTCTCCTAGCATGCTGTCCTCCGCAAAGACCTTCATGAGTGTCTTGGAGAACACATAGTTGATTAGCATCAAGGACACACCAATGAACTAGGCCATTAGCACACACCTTATAAAGATGTTTGTTAATCTGCATGAAGTGCTTTTCTTGGTGAAAAAAATGTTGTTTCTTCTCGTGGTCCAACCCTTGTGGAATCTCTTGAGTGAGAAGATAAGCGAGTATGTTATCATACCATTTTGGCTCATTGGGCATTTGTTCAATTACAACCCTAGAAAAGAGGAGTTCATCAAGAAATGTATCAGATAATGGATTCTCTTCTTCTTTGTGATCCCATTGCAACTGAGACAAGTTATCAGCAATCACATTCTTAGTGCTCTTCCAATATACCATCATGAGATCAAATTTCTGCAAGATCACCACCCATCGTATGACACAGGAACTCATCGTTGGCTTGTTCATTAGGAAGTGGATGGCACTATGGTCCATGTGCATAAACACCTTGTATCCAAGCACATAATTCTTGAACTTCTCTAGAGTAAACACCACCATCATCAATTCCTTTTTTTGTAGTGGTGTAGTTTAGTTGTGCACCCACAATGCTTTAGTTGGTGTAGTGGATGTAATATGATTGTTTCTTATCATTTAACTATGTCAACATAGCTCCAAAGGTATGCATTCATCATAATATGAAATGGTCTAGACTAGTTAGGTGATTGTAGGATTGAAGTTTCTACAAGCTTCTCTTTTAGTTGCTAGAATGCTTTCTCACATTCTACAGTCTAGACAAAGGGAGCATCTTTGTTAGCTTGACCAATGGTTTTGTGATCTTAGAGAAATTCTTTATGAATCGCCAATAGTAGCCAATATGTCCAAGGAATGACTGAACATCTTTAAATATTTTTGGCTTGTAGGTTATTCCTTAAATGACCCTTATTTTCTCACAGTCTACCTCAATTCTTACTTGTGAGATTTTATGCCCTAGTATAATGCCCTCCTAAATGATGAGGTGACTTTTCCACCAATTAAGTTGAAACTTGGCTTCAACACATCATTTTAGCACTTGCTCAAGGTGGTCCAGGGCTTGCTCAAATGTAGCTCCATAGGTGGAGAAGTCATCCATGAAGGATTTCACACCACTACCAATTTGCTATTGAAAAATGCTTAGTACTAGGCATTGGAATGTGGCAGGAGCATTACATAGACAAAATGGCATCCTACAATACACAAAAGTTTCCCAGGGACTTGTGAATGTTATTTTTGCCTGGTCTTCTGGTGCAATTTGAATTTTGTTATAACCACTATAACCATCTAGAAAGTTGTAGTAGTAATGCCCAGATATGGTGTTGAGCAACTAGTTAACAAATGGAAATGAAAAATGATGTTTGAATGTTACCATATTTAGTAGCCTAAAGTCGATGTAGACACATTGCTTGCCACATTTCTTTGGCATAATTGCAAGTGGACTAACCCACTCACTATTTGCAATGGGATAGATGAACCCTACCTTGAGGAGCTATAAAATTTTCTCCTTGATGATTTGTTGATGTATCCTAGGATCAATCCATATAAATTCAAGATATGACCAAGAAAAAGTTGTTGACCATCTTTCAAATACTTTTAATAGCATCTTTTTTTTCTAGAGCAAGTTTTGCATTGATTATAACTATCTTCCCATTCTTCAAAAATACATATTCCATTCTAGCGGGTAACATTTTCAACTCAAGAGGCTCTTGTTTGAATTTTTCAGGAATTTTGAACTCTCCCTAGTGAGTATAATCATTTGTATCATTAGAGACTTAGTGATGAACTTGCTTGAGTTCATCCATACCTATGACATATGCACATGTTAGGCTCTTGGTTAGTTCCACGCAAAGTGTGCTACTTTCAAAATCAATGGTTAACCATTGGATTCCCTTCTATTTTGTGGTTGTTGCATATAGAAACCTTTGAATTTCTACCTCTAGCACACACTACTTGCATACAGAGATAGATGATTACTTTACGACCCAAAGTTTCTGCACACAATTGCATCTAGTATCACTATATGTGATGCATGGAACTCTCTTCTTCTTAATCTTTTTGAATGCATTTTTCTTTGATATTTCTAAAGAAAGATATCTTATGTCCATTCTTGCATTGATGGTTGTTAGCCATGCCCTTCCCATAATGATTGGGAAGTCCCCTTTGTAGTTCTCCACTTTGATTACCAAGAAATCGATAGGATAAAACCACCCATGGAGAGTGATCACAATGTCTTCTACTAGTCTCAATGGAACAATGATGGACTGGTTTGCTAATTCTAATCTTATGTTGCTCTTCTTGAGAGGAGGTAGGTTCTAGGCAGTGTACATCTCATGAAAAATAAAATTAACACCAAAATTGGAATTGAGAAGAGCCCTACATAATTCATTCCCAACAATCTGTAAATAAATTAGTGGAATTTCAAAATTTTCTAATTTTCTACGAAAGTTTCCTACATGGATCCAATTAGACACAGTGTGAATAAGCATTATGGTATGGATTCTTATTAGAGTTTGGTTTGAAGGAGGCCCAAAGGAATTTGATATGAATGAAGAGGCAGGAGGAAGGTTGTTGATTGTGGATGTAGGTGACAGCTTAGGTGGACTACAGGGTCAAAATAAAGGTATTATATTTGATTGAGCATTTGATCCCTCTGATTGATGATTGGATTGCAAATTAATAGCCCTCATAGCATTGTGTTGTTCTGATTGAGTAGATAGTTCACCTTACATTGGTGGAGTAGGAAGTAGCTATGCAACTGGAGGAGGAGTGTGTGTAAGGATAGGAGAAGGATAAGGATAAGAGGTGGTATTCCTTCTTTCATGTGGAAAATGATCTTAGTAATAATTTAAAGGATGGTAGTGAGCTGGAAATTAGAAACATGACTGGAGGAGTCATGTGGAGACATGGGTTGCTACATGTGGTTACCATATGGATCAGGTTATCAGTAAGGGTATTGTTGTCTTGGCGGTGCCAATGCCCATGATTGTGAATGTTGTTATTATTGATACTGTTCATATGGTTGTGGTGGAGCTCTAGTTGGATAACATGGTTGTTGTTGGTGAAACTACCTAAGATTACCTTGAGGATAAGATAACCTTATGGATGTTTACCTTTGTGTAAGTTATGGATGTAAGACATACACCCCGGACTCCTATAGATGTGACACAACAAAGAAACATCCCTTAGGATGTTTGTATTGATAGATGTCACATCCATAGGCATCATCTAATTCATTGTTCACAACCTCTTCTATTGTAGTAATCTTGCCCTTGCCTTTATAATATGCACATTTAGCTTCCTTGCATGTCCTACACTCATGCTCACTACTTTATTCTTTGGACTCCTTAGTAATTTTGAGAATATCTTGGAATCTATTGCCCATTGAGTTCCTTAACTAATAAACCTTGACTATAAGTTTAGATTGGAATTGTTGAAGTGGCAAGGATTTTTATGCACCCCCTCATCAGATAGAGATTCGTCCTCACTATCATAGAATTGAACCTCCTTCTTGCAGATGGAAGGATCATAGTTATACTCCTCTGCACTTTCTCTTTTTCTTAGTTTTCCCTCCTCTTTATCAACCTGCTCAATTAACCTTTGTACAAGATGGACACTTAGTTTTGATAATCACCCTTTGGCATAGACATGAAGGGTTTTCCTCATCTCATTACAGAGCTCATCTAGAATGTGGCGAAGTTGAGCCAATTGAAAATAACCATGGCCAAGGCATAGTATCGACCAATGGTGGTATCCAAGGGTTTGTGTGTTCCTTGTTTTCACCCTCGAATTTGCTTCCTTAAGTTAAAAACTTTGGAGTACGTTTGATACTTATCATTGAATAGCTCAAGCATGGTACTCCATCATCTAATAGATTCTGGCTCTAAGGACTGATATCAATTTTTTGCTTCTTTGATAAGTGTCTTAGGGAAAAAATTTAGTTTCTACCACTTTTTCTTTATGTTTTGCAAGGCACATGCATCTTGGAAAGCTTGAAGATGATTTTGTAGATCAAAGTTGTATCCTTCTTCAAATTAAGAAATATTATTCATGTCTAATCATTTGATTTGACTACCTTTCACGTGCCTTGTTGGAATTTTGACTACCTCTGCAATGTTAAACATACTTTAGGTAGCAAATAGAGGCTCATCAAGGCCTTGATTATGGTTTCTATGATGCCCTCTACTACCCCTTCATTCATGATGATGTACATCTCTTGAACGTTTGTGCCCTTGATCTTGTCTGTCCTGATGGTCCCTTTGGTTATTTTCATCCCATCAGTCATTTCATTCATTTTGATCACCTCCATCATGATGTCACCTTCTATAGTCATGGTTAGAGCCAGAAGAAGAATAAGACGATGAAGGGAAATAGGAAGGAGAATCAGCACCATCACAATGCCTACTACCTTTTCTTCAGTGATTGCAACCATGATCACAATTGTGCTTCTTTTCTACATCCCTGTCTTGACTTACCCCTTCAAATCCTTTGTTGTCATTAGATCCCTTGTTACCAGAATCAAGATTGTAAATGGTGGAGTGCAAGTTCTTATTTTGACCTCCATCACCAAAGTCAAAGGGAGAAGTTTCATTAAATTAAAAACCCCTAGAGAAGGATTTCCCACTAGCTTGTTGGTATAATAGGAATGGAGAATTGTTAAGCCCTTTTCCCTTCAAAAATTTATAGTGCTTCTCTAGTTTTTGATCTCGTAGGCATTGTGGTTCGGTCCCTAGCATTAGCATCTTCTATAATATACTCCCCATGGCACTCTTGAAGACCACATCATGCAAGCATTTGATAGAGCATTGTAGGAGCAACACAATTGGGTGGCAACATAAAGTTGCTCTCCATGTCACATCACTATAGCTATTCATCCTAGTGTAGGATGAAGATGAAGTTTGGCACATCCTCATTAGGATGAGTATATATGATTAGATACTATTAAGGCTTTGGCAGATTAACTCCATTGACCTTGGAGAGAGAAATGCTCCTTTGAGAAGAAGAAATTTTTAGTTAGTGAATAGAAATCATAGTATGCTTTGAGAATTAGTTGTAGTAATTGTGAAATAAGATATGACTCTAAGGTTCATTCCAATGATTTAAATACTTTTCACTAGGTCCTAGATAGTGCACAAAACAATAAAAAGATCCCCAGCAACGGTGCCAATGATGAGTGGTGAGGTACCCCTATGCACAACTATACGAATCACTAAGGCATTACATGTGATTTGGTCGAATTCCATGGACATATAGTTATCTAATGCACTAGCTCTTCTAGAAAGTGAAACGACATTGAGAATGTTCGTTGTCTTCCCAACTACACTTGTGAGGTTCAAGGGTATGGTTTAAGTATAATTAAGGTATATGAATTTTTTTCATTTTATATTTTATTGATGTAATCACCTACAAAAAGAATAAGGGTAGAGTAGATTGAAAACTACTGTCTATTGCCTAGCTAGCCTAACACAAGTAACCTCCCCACTTTCTTGAACAAATCTTGAACACATATAGCACTGTTGGGCNTCCCCACTTTCTTGAACAAATCTTGAACACATATAGCACTGTTGGGTTACAAAACATTAAGCGTTGCTAGGTTACCAAGTATTATATGAATGCTTGAGCTGGTCTTGCTCATGTTCATTAACAATTGAAAATAAATTACTTAATTCATTAAAGTAAAGAACAAGAAAGTAAAGTGCATTAAAGAAAATATTAAGCTATTCTTAGTGCTATAAGGATTGTCAACAGAGTTCATTTTATTCTTTTCACACTATTGTGCTTAGGTACATCAGTTCTTGAACAAAGAACCATACACACTTTAGAATCCTTTGTAGGCACTCAAAAAATATTCTAACTCTAAGGAAAATAAACTATAAGAGCTTCGCTACTCTACTTGAAAACTAAACTGAAAACTACTACCAAAATTGGAGCCCAGGCCTAGTATTTATAGATTAGGGAATATACCTTGACATTGGATATGTGATGTTAGAAGAAGGCCCTAATGTCACGTATGCAATATCGCATCTCCAACGTTGCATACCCAACATCAGAGTAGACAACAAATGCATGTTCATCACATGGCTTAGCACAATTGATGCTAATTTAAGTATGAAACACTTATCTTTTGAAATCTCTAAGGAAGATACGTGTAGAGCCATGTACATAATGGATTCCATGCATTACTACTAATATTAAAGGGTACAATTACGGATTAACACTTCATAATGTCAACATAGTCATTACACAAATCAAAAATAAATGTGAAGAACAAGTCTGTGCATAAGAGAAATTAGGGACCACTAAATCAAAAGACACCTAGTGATCAAAAACTAAGAATTTTCAAGTGTCCAAAACATGCATGGAATAATTTGAACCATTTATTAACTCCCATTCCAAGAAAATAACCTCAATTGAGAGCCCAAAAGTAAAAATATTAAACCATGATCATACACTAATATGAAGAGAAAACAATGACTTAGATGATCAAAACTTAATTACCATCAAGATCACATGGGGCAATAATCAAAAAATTAAATCACTACAAATGGTAAGTGAACCATCCAAATTTTATGATTCAGGAGATGTAGGGAGCATTTTTTGAGCACTCATCCATAAGTTCAATTGTGGAGGAGATGCCTTATCGTAATTTAGGAATTAATAAGTGCTTTTTCAATTTTTTGTTTTACAATTCCTTTTGATTTCTAATTTCTTAATATACATTTTCACATTCTTTGATACAATTTTTTCCATTCTTTTATACTTTTTTTTCTTAAATTTTCAATATTCTTTAACATTTTTCAATTCTTTGACATTTTTCATTCTTTCATCTTTTTCCAATTTTGACTATCTTTTTCATACTTTTCTTTTGTGACCTTTGTAAATAAATTTGATTGTTAATAAAATACATTAAGAATAAGGCAAGATGTAGCCCAATAAGGTGAATATTTCTCTATGTTATCAAGTCATAAGGGATTTATTATTTGAATGGTGAGCCCACAACATTCATCCATCCATTCCATTAATAATAGGTTCTTACTATGTCCATAATGATATTCTTTCCATCATAAAACTAAGAATAAATTTGTGATCACTGAAAAGAGAAGAACCAAGTGGAAATGTAAAGGGTATGACATCAAGAGGATTTGTGGACTCTCTTGGATTACTTCTGTTAGTTTTATCTTATTTCTTAGGATGTATTATATCCTTGTAGATCAAAAAAAAATGAGTGTAAGGGTAAAATAAGTGTAGCCTTATCCATGCTTAAAGGTAGTCCTTTGGTAAGGTTGACATAGATAAAAATAAAACTCATGCACAAAATAAATTTTTGGAGGTTCCACTAGAAAGACATGTTACCCATGCTTGAAGGTAGGAAACTTCTTAGGAATTTTAGAAAATAATAAGTGCAATGAATAAACTTTGCCCTTGGACAATATGCCAAGTGACAATGCTCGTAATAATGGTAGTCTTACAGTTGTAATTCTAAGAGGTTAAACAATGCAATGTCACTAGAGTCTGGTTTGGAATTGGTTTGAATCTTGCATAGAAAGACTAATGATTACTTTGAGCATTAATAACACACAAGGATTCATTATGCCTATGGTTGGATACATCATGTACCAATTTCAACAATCCCTTTTTCCCATTTCATCTCATTGTATATGTAATCATAACATGTGGTTTTGTGTAATATAGTGTAATTTTCCCAACTTAGTGGTACTAACATGTGTGTTTTTCAAGACAAGTATGTCTTAGATTCAACTCCTTGAGTGCCTAAGGACACTTTTAGGTGTGGTTATGCAAGGGCACTAAGAGCTGGAGCCTACTTTGGAGAGGATCCATTTGTATAGCTTTTGTATTTCATACTTTACAAGAAATTTCACATCATCTTATGCCTTTAAAACATCTAATATACTTCCCATATCATTTAATAATTTGTCCGTACATCAGAAATTCATTATACATTTCTTATCCATATCATAAACTTTCATTGCCTATGTTTCCTTCT
>MNCI01032607.1:212980-232078 GCA_015680685.1 Gnetum montanum | reverse complement strand
GGGGCAGGGGGTGTGCAAGAACGATTCTAGTGTGGAAAGGAAAATCTAAGCAATATTTTAGAATTTTCTAACGGTTGGAGGGTATTATAAAGATAAGTACAAAGGAAAAGTTTAAAAAAGTATAACAAAAATTAATCACATTAATGCTAGAAACTCTTAAATCATCCTCTTAATGAACCATACAAATCATTATGAGCCATAAATAAGAAAAAATTGGACAACTATGAGGGGCTATAAGGAAATTAATGCCTATGGGGTTTCTTTTTGGAAAATTTTCCAACTCTATAATCATAATGAGCTAAGAATTGATCTAATTAAGAATATGAGAAAGGGAAGTAGTTATCCAAATCAAAGTAAATAATCTAATAATTCTCAAATCCTTAATGATTATAGATGGTCCCAAAGAGAGAAGTAATAGGAGGATCCTCATAGTTGATAAGCAAAAGACTAAGAGGCTAAGGAAGAGGTCAAAAAAAAGAGAAAGATCTAGAACATGTGAAGTAGGAAGCCCAATCATTTAGCATCCATTAGGAAACTTTGGCTACTATACATTCATCCCAAGTTAAGGCAGAAGAATCACAAGTCCAAGGACAGCACCTCATGCTGTCACAAGAATGCCTTTAAATAATTTAAGAGAAGATGCTCTTGACCACAGTAATTATGAAGATGAACTTTGGTTCATTCATAGAGATTTTTCTAGAGGTGATAAAGGCACAACTCCAAGTATCATCGGTATGACCCATCCTTTCAAATAGTGGTGAATGGTATCAAGGGGAGACCCACCAATTCTGGCATAACAAAGAAGGGGATGCTATAGTCAACATTTATGGAGTCTCTATTTCATATTCAGTTAAGACAATAGCAAAAGGTCTGAATGTGCCTAGTGAAGAAGTAAGATTAGCACATTTGTCCATAAGATCAAACATTGAAACCAAAAAACTATGGTTAAAATGGGCATATGGAAAAGAAGATAAGGAGTACAATGAGTTGAATCTAGAGGAAAGAATCTATTTTAAAATTGGTACATATCACTTGTTTCTCACAAAGAGATTAAATAGATTATCCACCTATGAGGCTATAGGAAGTGCAATTCTGATGGGAAAGTATAATGTAAATCTCACACAACTCTATTTCATGGAGATTGATGAGTCATCATTGGTTGGCTACGTTGACAAGGAATCATCAATGTAGTTGAGCGTGTTGACAAGGCCTCATCCATGAGGCCTTGTTGACGCATTTCAACCTGCATTAATGATGCCTTGTTGACGCGGTGTCCATTCATCGCCTATAAATGCGTGCCTACCCATTGCATTTATGGAAGTCTAGATTTCAATTGTAGTGAAGCTCTTGCATTTTTTCAATTTGAAAGTTAGAATTGTTTCCCTAAGTTCCCATAGCAGGAGTCATTGAGTGTATGAATCTTTATTTGAGCATTGTTGCACTTGAGCATGATAGTGTGTGCAGTAATAAAGATGAGCTTTCTAATAAACCTTACAGCACTCTGGATAGATTAGTTCTTTTATTTATGAATTCAATGTTTTCAATTATTTTCTAATTATTTTCAATTATTTCACAATTACTTTCTAGTAATTGAATTATTGAGGTTGTTAAGCTAGATAGATTAAATACATAAGTATGACCGCTTCGAGCATAACATGTATTCACTTGGTAATCCCAACAACATTTGGTCGTTCAACAGTGGATACGTAGGTTCAGGACATGTACGGAAAGTGGGAATGAATACTTATGTTAGAAATATCTTAATAATAGTAGTTAATTAATTTAGATTACTTAATCAAATTCCTTCTACCTACATTTTGAGCACCCAAAACATAAAACATAATATGATAAAAATTGGATGCCTTAGTTACAATTAACCATACCAACGTGCATCACAAGTGTAATTGGAAGGACAATGATAGACCTTAAGGCTAGATTCACTTCCTAAAGGGCTAGTGCACTAGAAATTATTAAGTCCATGGAATTCAACTGAGTCCATCATGAATGCTTTGTGATTCATATGGTTGGATGTAGGGTTGCCACTCATCATTGGTGTCATTGCCAAGGACTTTGTTTGTGGAATGTGCATTATTTAGGACTAAGTAAATACCATTAATATTGTTGTATAAACCTAAAGGTCCATATCATTTCCACTATACATAAATTATAAAAGCACATTAACCATTTCATTTTGTTTTACAAAATGTGTTCTTCTTCTTGTAAGCATAACGATACTAAACCAATGGTCCCACAGGAATGCAAGGTGGTGTACACTCATCCATATGAGTTTGTACTAAGTTTCAACTTCATCCTACATCAAGATGAACAAATGTGATGGTTTGATATGGAGGGCAATGTTGTTTTGACCCCCTCGATAGATTTGTGCTTAAAATGCTAATTAAAACCCTTAAGAAGTTGGGCATAGAAGATCTTCACGAAGAGTATGTTATGGATGGATGTGACACTCGAAACTATCATCTCACTAAAACATAACGTAAGCAAGATAAGCATCATTAGAGACTCCATGAAGCCATAAAGGGGAAACATTTCATGAACCCTTTATTCCTACTAGATCAAGAAGATAATGAGGATCCTTCCTTGAAAGGTTCTTAACATGAAGATTCTCCATCCCTTGCTAATGATGGTGAGGATGTGAACTTAACTTTGCAATCAACTATTCATAAATTGGGTTCAAGGAAGAGTGATAGCCAAGGTAAGGATTCAGGTGAACATCATAATAACAAGGAATCTAATGATTGAGATCGTAAAAAGTGTAAGAGTGGTGGACATTGCAATGGCGGTGGTAGTTCACCTTCCTCTTGGTCCTCTTCATCTGGTTCTAAATATTCCTCTTCATCTGATGGTTCTCATAGAAACCACTATAAAAAAAACTATGATGAAGGTGATTGATGAAATAATAATGGCCATGAAGGCCACCGAAATCGAAAGGGTGGCTGAAACCATCATCAACGTCATCAATGCAATGATGATGATGAACCTTTACTAGCAACTTGAAGTATACTTAGCATCGCAGAGGTAGTAAGAATTCCAACTAGGAATATGAAGGATAGTCAGATCAAGTGCCTAGATATGAACAATATCCCAAGATTTGAGGGGGATACAATTTTGATCCATAAACACATCTGTAAGCTTTTCAAGATGCCTATGCCTTACAAAACATCAAGAACGACTAGAAAAAACTCAAGTTTTTCCCAAGGATACTTATTAAGGAAACTGAATGTTGGCACTGGTCCTTAGAACCAAAATCTATTCAAAAATAGAGTACCATGTTAGAACTGTTCAATAAAAAATATCAAACATACTCTAAAGTGCCTAATCTAAGAAGGAAAATCCAAGGATGGAAATAAGGAATATATGAACCCTTGGATGTCATCATGGGCCAATATTATTTAGTCCTACCCAGATGTCTTGGCCATGGTTACTCTCAGAGGGAACAACTTCACCGCATCATAGATGGGCTTAGGGTAGAAATGAGAAGGACCCTTGGGGTATATGCCTAAGGAAGGTTGTCTGAAATGAGAGCTTATCAAATCCAAATACTAATTGAGTAGGTAAAAAAAGAAGAAGGTGAGCTACAAAAATGGGAGTGTGCTAAAAATGAGAGGTCTAATTTTGCAACGAGGAGGATTCACCACTTGATGAAGTAGTGAACAGGAAAACCTTGTCTATCCAAAAATTAATTTCTAACATTTTAGCCAAGGTTGACAAGTTATGGGACTCTTTGGATGAAAATTTTCAAACTTCTTTGAAAATTTTTGAAGAATCCAAAGGGCAAAATAGTGATCGTAATCATAAACAATGAAAAGAAGCTGAATGTGCCTACCAAAGAGACAAGGGAAAAGCTGTTGCAATAGTCGTAGTTATGGAGTCTAACTTTGATGATGAAATTGAATGTAACATCTATATATATGAAAATTCAAAGGGATGTTTCCCTATGTTGTCACACTTACAAGAGTATGGAGTGTACGCATTGAACCCCTGCCTAGCACATAGGCAAGCTCCAAGATGACTACCTTACCCTCAAGGCAATCCAAGATAGTTCAACCAACAATAACAAGCTTACTACCCAAGTAGAACTCCTCCACAACCTTATGAATAGTAAAAATAGTGGTACCAATCATAATTTTGGGGAATGCCACCACCAAGGTAGAAGTACACTTATAGATAACTAGATCGATATGGGTACTATGTTCAGCAACCCATATCCCTAATAAGTTCAGCAAGTCATGCATCATTCTAGCATCACTATTACCCTCTAGAGTACCATCAAACACATTCAGCAACTACTCGAGGGGATAACCCATATTAGTATCCTTATCATACTTCATATCCCTCTGCACCTAGACCTCCACCTTCAACTCAGTTACCTCCTACTCCATCCATGAAAGGTGAAATTCCTTCATAGCCATAGCAATGAAATGCTACAAGGGTTGTACACTCACAAAAAAAAATTCAACCAAGTGGTCTAGATAATCGATCAAGAAAACAACCTTTCTTTCAGCCCAGTAGTCCTTTCCAACCCTCACAATCTACTTCAGCTAATTTCCTTGCCTCTCCAATACCCTCATCCTTTGCATCAAATACCTTCAAACACCCTTCAAACTAAGTGCCACCTAGGATTCACGCTATAATGCTAACTCATGATGTCTCTGACTAGATCAAGGCTAGTAACCTTCCTACAAAAAGATCTAATCCATAAAGTCCACTCATCTTTCTACAAATTGTTAGACAAGAGCCATGTAAGGCTCTTCTTGACTCTAGTTCTAGAGTTAACCTCATCTCCCATGATATTTATAAAGCTTGAAACCTACCACCTCTTAAGAAGAGCAACATTTTTTGAGAATTAGCAGATTAGTGTATTACGGTTCCTTTGGGATTAGTAGAGGACATTATGACCACAGTTTTCAGGTTGTCCTATCCTACTAATATTTTGGTAATCAAGGTGGATAATTACAAAAGTGACTTTTCCATCATCATAGGAAGGGCTTGTTCAAGCACAATCAATGCATTAATGGGTATAAGGGACTTATCTCTCAAAATATCTAAGGAGAATGAATTAGGAAAAATTGATAAGAAGAGTATTCCATGCATCACGTACAAAACCAATGGGTGTAATTGTCTATAAAAGATTTGGTCCATCAAAAGCACATACATTAAGGCATGCAATCATTGTGTCCAAGAAGTTAATATTTAACAATGTCTATATATAGCAACCACAAAGCAAGAGGACACCTAGTGGCTTATAATTGATTCAGATAGTAGCACAATATGCATGGAGCCAACTGGGAGTTTAAATTGTGCATATGTTGAAGGCATGGACAAAAGTGAACAAGTCCATTCCAAACTCTCTAATGAAGGTGATGATAATTGTTGGGGAGAGTTGGAGATCCTTGAACACTTTAAGCAAGAGCCCTTAGAAATAAAAACTTTAGTAGATGGAATGGAGTATGCATTTTTAAAGAATGGTAAACTAGTCATCATTAATGCCAAACTTTCTCTTGAATAGAAAGAAAAGTTATTGAAGGTAGTGAATAAATGGTTAACAACCTTTGCTTGGTCATATCCAGAACTAACAGGAATTAATCCAAGGATATGCTAGCACCACATTTACATTGACTTGGCCATGAAGCCTAGAAGGCAACCATAGAGCCAACTCCTCAAGATGGGGTTTATCTATCTAATCATGGATAGTGAGTTGGTTAGCCCACTTGTAATTGTACCAAATAAGGATGGTAAATGATGGGTTTACATTGACTTTAGGTTGTTAAACATGGCAACATTTAAGGATCACTTTCCTTTGCTATTGATGGATTAAGTACTAGAAACCATATTCAAGCATTGTTATTATAGTTTCTTCGACAGTTATAGTGGCTATAACCAAATCCAAATCTTGCTTGAAGACCAAGCCAAGACAACATTCACGAGTCCTTGGGGAACTTTTACATACTCTAAGATGCCATTTGGTCTATGCAATGCCCCTACAACATTTCAACACTTGGTCCTTAGTATTTTTCAACAACAAATCGGCAGTGGTGTTGAAGTTTTCATGGACAACTTCTCCACATACAGAGCTACCTTTGAGCAAGCCTTAGACTAAATTGAGTAAGTACTAGAGAGATGTGTTGAGATAAACCTATGGGTCAACTAGAAAAAAAGCCATCTTGTGGTCCAAGAAGGCATTATGCTAGGACATTGAATTTTGTAGAAAGGAATTAAGGTAGACCTAGAAAAGATAAGGGTCATCTAAGGAATAACATGCCAACTAGAAACCATCAAAGATATTCAATCATTACTTGGACATAATGGTTACTATTATTTCTTTATTAAAAATTTCTCTAGGATTGCTAAATTGTTGGTAGAACTTACCAAGAAAGATGCACCTTTCATATGGACCAAGGAATGTGAAAACACATTCCAATAATTAAAAGAGAAACTCATAAAAAAACCAATCCTATGAGCATCTAATTGGTCCAAATAATTCCATATCATGATAGACACATCTAACTATGCTTTGGGATCCATGCTCATGTAGATGGATGGTAAGAAACATCCATGTTATATCCACTGCATGAGTCAAAGCATTGTGGGAGCACAGTTAAATTACACCACCACAAAAAAAGAACTAATGGAAGTGGTGTATGTGCTAGAAAATTTTAGACATTATGTGTTATGTTACAAAGTATTTGTACATACGAACCATAGTGCAATTCGATTCCTTATGAATAAGTTGATGGTGAGCCCTTGTGTTATATGGTGCCTTGTGATCTTGCAGGAATTTGATATTACTATGGTAGATAAAAAAGGAATGGAGAATATGGTCACTAATCATCTTTCTCGCTTAATATGGGATAATAAAGAGGAAGAGAGTGACTCTCTAATCAATTTCTAGACAAACTCCTCTTTACTAGAGTAATAAATGAAAAAACCCCTGAAAGAGTAATGTGGTATAATGGCATCCTCACATATCTTCTCACTTAAGAGATGTGACAAGACTTGGACTTGAGGAGAAAATAACAATTGCTTCATCAAGTCAAATACTTCATGAAAATTAACACACACCTTTACAAGGTGTGTATTGATGGCCTGATCCATTATTATGTCCTTGACAAAGATCAACTATGTGTTCTCCAAGATGCTCATGAAGGACCTTGCGGAGGCCACTATGCAAGGAGATGCACAGCCATAAAAATCCTAATAGTAGGATACTAACAATCTTTAGGGATGCCCACTAGTTTTTCAAGTCTTTTGAATCTTGTCAACATGATGGGGGGATGACCGCTAGTATCGAAGGTCCTCAACAATGGATTCAACCACTAAAACCTTTCAACATATGAAGCGTTGACTTTATGGATCCCATCACACCCATGTCTAGTACTAAAGTGTATATTATAGTAGCAATTGACTATCGCACAAAATGGGCTGAAGAGACAACCATTACAGACTGTACATCATTCACTGCTACTAAATTTATACAATAGCATATCGTTAATATGTTTGGGGTGACGCGTTCATTAATTTCTGATATTGGAACTCATTTCATAGGTGCCACATTTAGAAAATTAATGCAACACTTGGGGGTAGAACATAAATTAAAAACACCTTAACATCCCCAAGCCACTAGTCAAGCAGAGGTAACCAACTAGGAGATTACTAAAATATTAATGTGAACCATTAGAAAATATAGGAAGGATAGTAGCACAAAATTTAATGATGCTCTTTGGGCTTATCGATCAACTTGGAAACTTCCTATTGGATATTCTCCCTATGAGTAAGTGTACGAGAAACTTCCAACACTCCCAATTCAATCTGAACTTCGTACACTCTCAATGGCCTATGAATTAAACCCTGACCTAATTTTAGCACAAAAGGAGAGATTGATCAACCTAATGTGCTAGAAGAAAATTGCTTAGTGGCCCTATCTTTGAACCAGATGAACAAAGCATTCAACAACTAATTCCATGACCTTATACTTAGGAAAGTAAGGTTTCAACCAGGAGATAAGGTCCTATATTGGAACCCCACACATGTACCTCAAAAGGAAAAATTTCAAACATTGTGGGAGGGACCGTATATAATTGATCAAACCTTTTCCTCTGGGGCCATGATAATTTACAAGCTTGGCAACCCAAATAAAAAGCAATTGGTCAACATCCAACAAGTCAAACCTTTCATAGAACCAAGATAGGCTAGTGCAAATATCACCTCACCTAATGGACACCCATGCTCTATTTTTCGAATCTCCTCCTTCCAACCTAGTTGTGGGGGAGATGTCCATCCATGCTAACCATTACCATGACCTCTCAGTTTTTCTACCTTTTTTCACATTTTTTATTTTAAAATTTTTCTAATTTTATACCATTTTTAGTACATTTAAATTTTCTTGATTATTTTACACTTTCTTATATATTTTACCTTATTTTGTCTCTTGTGTTTCTTTTAACTGTGATATTTTCTCATTCTTGCGAATAAATCTGCTTTATTATCACAGGACACAATGCTACTCTTGTTGTTTACTAATGATGGTTTGTGCTTAATGTGTGATTATTGGTGTTTAGTTTCTATTTTTGAATTTTTATGTCTGATGACTTCGACATGGTTTATTTTTCATTGGATAGGCAGTGAGTCCACGTCATCCATCCATCCGATGAACTTTATGGTTTTCCTTGTTCTAGAAATTTAAGGTCCCTTTTTCATTAAAGAAAATTTTGATCAATTGGTAACCTTGGTATTTCTAGAATTGGAAAGGATCCAAAGGTTTGTAAAGGGTGTGCCTTCAAGGGGACTCAATACTCTTTGTACTCTTCTTCTTGTTTGAGTGCTTGAGTGTTTTTCACAAACTTCTTACCATTCCATACCACGTAATGATAGCAAGCCAAATAACATCATTACATGGTGTGGTTCCCATCATTCAAATAAATAAATAAATCCTAACAAAAAAATAAAAGAAATGATGGGAATTCAAAGCATAACCCTTCAACATGAATAAAGTCCTTGCATGGTGTTGTTCCCATTTCAAAAAAAACAACAACAACAAAAAAAAATGGGAATTCAAAGCACATCCCTTGGACAAATAAAAGAGCTACAAGCACTAGTTATGGGACTCGAAAGACATACATCTATGCCTAAATTTCCCCTCTAATTAAGGCTCTCTCTCTCTGACTTCCTACTTTTCTTTCATCTTTGTGAAATGGTGGTTGTCTTGCGAGAACACACTTGTGTCTTTAGTGGGTGGATCGGTCTTAGAGTGATGATACGAAGTCACTGAAAGTGGAAGGTTTTAGTCTGGACTAAGGATGGAACTTCTTAGGCCATTTTAACCACAATTCCACAAGGGACTTCTTATGATCTTAATTTGGAACTCCATTCCACCTTCTCTATCATCCATCCACGTTACCATAACTCACCTCATTGTTGTGTTCTATGTTATGCTCTATGTCTTAGTCTAACATATTGGGATTCTTGAGTGGGTTCTTTTGGGTTGGTCCTTAACTCGTCATGATCATTAAATAGACTATGGGGCCCATAGACTCCTTGGTTGAGGTTATGCAAGGGCAAAAAGGGCATGAACTTGCTATGGGGAGGACCCACTTGCATAACTTCTAGCTTGATTAGTTAAGGTATCTTACCATTGACATCATTACAATCTTATATTTTGTATTTTCCATTTTGTAAATTTCTTAGTACTCCTTAATCTTTCATTGCATTCATCCATTAAATTGATTTTTCTACATGTTTTCAAATTGATGAACTTTAATGCCCTCTTCTCATGATTTTATACTATTCTTGATCTTCTAAGATTTCATTTGAACCTAATTTCATCGAAAAGTTCCTTGTATTTTAAGAGTTTGACCAAAGTCAATAATGGCCAACAACTACGTCATCATGGCCTTATTGACGTAGTCGACCCTGTCGATGGGGCCCTGTTGTCAAGGCCTCATCGACACAATACAAAAATGCTATATACACCATTGGACACTTTGGAAATTTTTTGTCATTTTCTCATAACACATGAGAAATTTTTGCAATTTTTCAAAGCCCAAAATCTTCCAGAGCCCATAACTTTCAAACCATTTATCCAAATCACTCTGTTTTTCAATCCTGCAGTTACCGAAGGTAAGATCTTTATCATGGGGGCCACAAACCTTAAGTTTTCTAATGCAATTTTCAAAAAAAAATTCTAACTCCCCTAAGGGTTAGTAACTTTAATCATACATAAATATCAAATTTTTCCAAGTTAACCCTTCCAACAACCTCTAGGATGATTTATCAATGATAAGGTATATATAGAAATAATAATTAAGTTGATTAAATCAACCATAATCACAACATAGCCAAGTGTAACTACCCTCAAGAGTTAAGGTATCCCAACTATTTTAAGGTTACACAATGATTGTTAATCCATGGTTCTATTGTGATTACAAATGGCACCCAAAAAAAGCACCCACATGAAGGAGAACCCTCGCAACCATAAGAGAAAAAACCTATAGCTAGAAGGGGCAAACAAGAACAAGGCAAAGAACAACAAGAGGTGACCCATGCAATGAGACCTCTTTGAGATGAACTCAAAGTGGAATCTGTTCGATAGATTCTAAAAGAAGAAGTGCCTACTAAACAATCACAATGAGGAGAAGTGCCTAGACCTATGCCTAGGCTTGAGGTCCTTCTGACTCAAGCCTATCTAGATATCATCAAGTCCTAAGAGGTCTAGAGATCAGTCCTTCAATAAATAAACTTTGAGCCATTTTTGGAGAAAGCTTTAGAAGATATTGGAACACAATTGCAAACCTCTCCCATGTGACCAATCATCACGACCAGTGGGGAGTGGTACATGGGAATGAATTACCTCTTTTGGAATAGTTGGAGAACAAGGTCTATTGTGTAGATCAAGGATGTTCAAGTGTCATATTTAATGAAGGCCATTGCACAGGCATTGGGGTTTCCTGACATTTAAACATAGCTAGTAGAAATATCAACAAAAGGTCATCTTAAGGCAAAAAGGGAGTGGAACCACTGATGTTACGAGGTGAACCATAAGAAGTATGGTGAGCTCACACTGGTGGAGAGAATTTATTTCAAGATTACAACTTGTTACCTTAATCCAATGGTGAGGCCAAGTAAGGTGACTACCTTCTCCGCTCGTGCATGCACCACTCTAAATGGGAAATTTCCTGTTAACCTTCCACAACTAATTTCTTTGGAGATTGAGAAGTGTTTCAAGGAGAAAAAACATGGAAGGAGGACCTTGCCCTTTCCATGCTTGATAATAAAACTTTGTAAAAGGGTAGGTATTATTTTCTATTTCAATGACACTCTTAGATATACTCCCTTGGCCTCATGGGAAGACATAATGAAGGATAAAACACTAGCATCCATTCAAGAAGAGGAGTTGTTGCCACCACCACCCACTCAAGAGACAACATTGAAGGCATGTGTAGTCCTTGAGCATCTGCATCAAATTCAAGAGCAGCTCTTGAGTGAACAAGAGCAGCATGTAGGAACGAGAGTTGTAGATCCATCTATGTACCGACTAGTAATGAGTCACCTTAATGAGGTGGCCCGAACAGTTAGCCAAATGAAGAGGGGTGGTTCCATTTTCTCTGCTTGAAGAATGCAACTACCTTTGAGGTCAGATCTCAACACTCAAGAGGTGACAGTGTTACTAGTGACACATCATTTCTTCCTAGAAATATTTGAAATGCTACTACATTTTGAATGAAGTTGAAGGAAGGTGAAGAGGAAACTATCTTGGTAATGTAGCACCAAGGGTAGGAAATAGTGGTAGAAGTGGTACCTAACCATGTAGCTGAAGCACTAAATGCACCTGCAACATTTGTATTAGAAATATCTACATTCCAAGATGTGAAAATTTTCATAGGCATAGTTAGTAGGAAATTGAATGTAGCCCAACATGAACAACTATTGGAATGACTAGTGGGAACTAGGCAACTGACTCCCGATATCTTTGATCTTTCAGTGAACATCATTACAACCCAATCTGAGTTTCTGAATGCAAGGGGAAAATGCATCATTTTGGAAGGACAACTAGAAATGGCCCAAGAGAAAAATCAATGCTTGGTTGTGGGGGTTGCTAAACATCATCCTCAACTTGTAGAGAAAATAATCCTTAGCTCAACAATGACAAGAGATGAAACTATCAAACAAGTTCAAGAATGACTTCAAAAGGCTGAGGAGGAAGCAACAATGGCCATCTTCAAACAACCCATGGTAGAAGCTAAAACACATTCAATTAAGAAGGACTTAAATCATATGCGCTAAGAAAATGAGACATTGACCACACAAAATCATCACCTGTGAAATGTTGATGCTCAAAGAAATCAAATGCAAGAGTTCATTCATCAATAGTATGAGCAACTTGCTAAAGTCAACACTAAATTGAGAAAATTTACCATAAAGAATCAAAATGTGTAAATGGAGGAGGTGTGCACCTTACAACAAAAGTTTGCCATTGAAATTACTACCTAGAAAAATGAAGCTCTTAAGTTTGAAAGGGTGAAAAATCACTACAGGGACGAGGTTGTCTTGCAAAAAGAAATTAATAAAAAAGAAATCTAGATGGCAAAAGCTAAAGTTAATGAAGCCCTCTAGAAACTCCAGCAATGAAGAGAGATGTGGTAGACCATCCTTGATGGGATTGATGCCTATAGCAAAGCATAGATATGCTTGAAGGAGTTATAGATTAAAGAAATGACAAAATATATGGAGTTGGCCAATATTTGTCATGCAAACCTAGTAATGCTGATAGCAGGATGGTCATAGTCAAAACTAGAGAAGCAATTGGCGAGCTCATCTTTGTTATTTGAGGTCGAATTCAAACATCACAAAGACACGAAGCAAAAGCTTGAGATTTCTAATGCTAAACTCAAAGTCCTCAAAGGGAAATTCACAGATCAACAATCCATCACCAAGGACCTAGCTAGATAGATGAACAACTACTAGAAGCTAAAGAACACAATGTGAGCATTTGACATTAACTGCACATAGTTCACTGCCTAGTTTATCAATGTCAAGGAGTTGTTTCCAGTAATCCCATGTCTTTGGGAGGTGTCCATTCCAACCCACATTAGGGAAGCTATGTGGACGGTGCATGATCTTAGAAGTAAGGAGGAGAAAATGAAAGAATTGCTGGATGCTTTCCACCTCCCACTTGAATTTGTAGTGGTAGCAGGACAACCATAGCCTCAACCATCACCAGTGCATGAAGCCAGTGAAGGTCCTTCAGAGCCTCAAGAACCACCACCACCTAGGACCGTTTGATCTTCTCTTATAATCTTAACATCATTAAGGAACATGTTGTCCAATTTTTGATAAGTTTTATCATGGCGTTCAATTTTGTGTCCTAAAAACCACCATTTTTGTAATGTGTTGATCCATATACCCAACCACTATATTTTTTGTCAAGTTAGTCAAGTTTGTTTCTGTTGAAAAAAAGTCAATTAATAATTTCATACCTTTCCAATTCTGTAAAAGAACTCGAGGATGAGTTTTCAGTCGTGGGGGTATGATGAGTTGTTGCTGGTTGGCTACGTTGACGAGGCATCGTCTACATAGCCGACTATGTCAACAAGGCCTTACTTACAAGGCCCCATTGATGCATTTCTACCTATATTGACGATGCCTTGTCGATGCAGTGTTTGTCTATCACTTATAAATATGCACCCACCCATCGTATTTATGGAAGTTCAAATTTCAATTGTAGTGAAGCTCCTGGAAAAATAGGAGTCATTGAGTGTATGGGTCTTTATTTGAGCATTTTTGTACCTGAGCATGACAGTGTGTGTAATAATAAAGATGAGTTTTCTAATAAACCTTACAAAAATTTTGATAGATTAGCTTTTTCTATGCA
Source organism: Gnetum montanum (assembly GCA_015680685.1). NCBI lineage: Eukaryota > Viridiplantae > Streptophyta > Gnetopsida > Gnetales > Gnetaceae > Gnetum > Gnetum montanum. The sequence goes on along the minus strand of MNCI01032607.1, from coordinate 218,193 downwards.
TTCAATGTTTGTAATTATTTGTTAATTATTCTCAATTATTTCATAATTATTTTCTAGTAATTGAATTAATGAGGTTGTTAAGCTAGATAAATTAAATACATAAGTACGACTGCTTCCAACATAACACATATTCACTTGGTAATCCCAACAACGTTATTACTTGGTATGCCCAGTAATGTAACATTTGGTCGTCTAGTAGTGGATACATAGGTTTAGAACATGTACGAAAAGTGGGAATGAATACTTATGTTAGGATTAAATTAATAATAGTAGTTAATTAATTTGGATTAGTTAATCAAATTCCTTTTACCTATATTTCAAACACCCAAAACATAAAACATAAAATGATAAAAATCAGATGCCTCAGTTACACTTAACCATACCAACATGCATCACAAGTGTAATTGGAAGGACATTGATGGACCTTAAGGATAGATTCACTTCCTAAAGGGCTAGTGCACTGGAAATGATAAAGTCCATGGAATTCAATTAATTTGCGCATGAACACTTCATGATTCATATGGTTGGACATAAGGGTACCTTGTCGCTCATCAGAGACCCAAAGGTGGTTTGAAGAAAAGAAGGTAGGGAAGCTCATACTTCCATTTCCTTGCCTAATCAAGAAGCTATATAAATGTGCTAGAATCCTAGGGTACACTAATGACATCCTCAAGAAGGCCCAAAATGCCTCATATGCTAAAATGCTGAAGCTAGCATCACCAAAGAAAGATTTAGTGGAGGAAGAAACAAAAGCTAGGGAAACCACGCAAACCACTAAACAACAACAACAAGTGGGACCAAGTGGTCAACAACAACAATAGTAGCAACAATAAGAACAACAACAACAGTAGGTCCCACCACCATCACCATATAAGTATATACCATCATTGAGTCATCTACAAAAAATTGAAGAGACTATCAATTGGGAAATGCATGAGGACGATAACCTCTACAGAGTAATTGATAGTGCCATTCAACCGACAATTTCTTAAAATCCTATAAATGGACAAATATCATTATAGTTAGGAGGAGAGGCCTAATGGTCACAACAGGTTTCTAGGAATTCTGCATCATTCCAAGTGGTGCTTAAAATAGGAGAAGGAGCCATGGTTGTGATTATGCAGGACCAAGATGCAATGGGATTCATAGAAGTGATCACTAATCACATTAAGAAATCCTTTAACATAAATGTTGTGTCATCAGTAGATCTAACTAGAGCCAGCAATGCTTGGATGTTAGTTGATACCTCAATGACTCCTACTAATCATGAGGATGTGCTAGATCGATTACTACAGATGGGGCTAGTAATGAGAAATCTTTTTGACATCCTAAGTGATGTCACTATAGTGCAATCAGAACTAATCAGAACTAAGGGTAAGTTGGTCATGGAAGAGATAAGGGCAGAGCATGTAGAATCTGAAATCCTTAGACTAAAGGAAGATTTTGTGATCTTCAGAGTTAAATGCAAAGATCCTACGCAATTCGTTGTGCTTGACCAGCTAGAGCAATTCAGAATAGAGAAAATCAACCACTTGATAGAGTAAAATAAGCAAATGGAAAACATAAAGGTGAAAGTGGTGTGGAATGCCTCAGTAGCAAAAGCACAAACATATCTAGATGCTAAGGCACTTACCATAGCACAAGAAGAAAACACACAGCTCATTGTAGATAACACCTGGTTGACCAGCATTGCAAAGCAGAAAAGCATCCTAGAAGAAAGCATCCATCAATTAAGAAAATAATTGATGAGGGTCAACCAAGATATGAGCCTCTTAGCAAGAAAAAATAGAACCCTCTCAATGGAGGAGGTATGTGCAATCAGGAAAAAATTAGCTATTGAGATTAACACATGAAAAAATGAAGCTAAGAATCATGAAAGGCTCAAAGAATACTTCCTTGACTAAGTGGGGATGTATAACCAAATCAATGAGAAGGAAATCTAGATGAAGAAGGCTTGAATAAATTTCATATCAGTGTAGAATTGAGATTGGCAATCCATCTTAGATAGTTATGCTCACATCCACCAAGTGGAAGTCAAAAAGAAAGACATGCAAATAAAAGATCTAAAAGAATACATGGAGTTAGCTAACCTTTGCTATGCTAACCTGGCCATGTTAATTTCAGGTAGGTCCCAAAATGATCATGAGTAGTAAGTTGCAACCACGTATGCATTGTATGGAAAAGAGTTTTTAGATCAAAAATATGCTCTACAGAAACTTTAGGTGGAAAACTTTGAACTAGAAGTAGTAAAGGTTGGCTACCAAGGTTGAAAAGATGTTGTAGTGAACTTGGCTAGAGGATTGTTTGATTATCATGAGTTATGGGCAAAGCCCAAAGAATTTGAAGATGAGAGGAGATAATTTACAGCATGGTACATTAAGGCCAATTAGATGTTTCCACAACTGTCATGTCCATGGGATATACTAGCTCCATCACACATTGCACAATAAGCATTAATGGTACATGACCCATGAATGGAGGAGGAGAAACTGTAGGTGCTCCTAAAATAGATATAAATTTTAGAAGATTAATGACAAGGGGAAGTAACCGATGGAGGAGCCACCACCATAGGCACTACATAGGCTACATCAAGCTTCATCCAATTTTGTATTTTTGTAAAAGTTTGTCCTATCATATCTTGTGAGTGTCATGTAAATCTACCTCCCAATTTTGTAAGGAACTCTATCCTCAATTTTTTTAGCTTGAGGATGAGTTTTCAGTGAATCATGGAGGTATGATAAATCAAAAAATTTGGCATCCTATGATATCGTAGCACTAGTTGAATTATCATATATGCGATATTGTGGAATGCATCCCAGCCTATAAATACAACACTTAGGTACACAGATTTACATAAGTTTTCATTCCATAGTAGCATATCTCTTGCAATTTATTTTTTTTAGTTAGTCTTTAGCACTTAGTAGTGCGAATGCTCATAGTGTAGTGTGATGTAGTGTATCGAGTCTTTATTCAAGAATCTTGTACTTGGACACAAGTGTGACTAGAAATAAAGATTAAGATATTTCATATTATTGTAGCATTCTCCTAGTTTACTATTTTACTTAGAATAATGTTTACTATTTTCTTAGTTAATGTTTACTTTTCCATGCACTTTACCATTATTGTTGTTAAGCAGGATGAGTACGACTAATCTCAAGCACTTAAGTGTAATTTCTTGGTAATCTAGTAGTGCTATCGCTTGGTTTACCCACTAGTGAAGTACTTGGTAATCCGAGTAGTAGTTACATGAAGCCTAGGGTATGTATAGAAGGTCAAGATCAGATACTCATTGCCTTAGGATAGAATAGATTTTTCTTTTGTTTTAGTTAGACTTAGAAAATCATTTCACTTCACCATGTTCACTAGAAGCCAGATGACCAAACAACATCAGCATATCATATACCTCGCTGTGAGCTAAACCACTTAGACTTCACTAGCTTCATGTGGAAAGACAATGGTCTTGAACTTAAACCAATTACTAGCATAATGACATTGTCTTGTCCACAGATTATAATTTGGTTGTGCATGAAACACTTATGACTTGTATGGTTGGGTGTTGGATTGGTCCACTACTCATTAATGATAAACTCCTGGACATCTTCATCTTTAAGATGGAGCACTTCCTCAATATGAATGAGTATGCAGAGGAAATGAAGGCTAACATCACCTCCCAATTCCTAGGAGGAGTTTCTCAAACCTAGTAACTTGGCATTCTTAAGGAGATAAAGTTAGGAACTACTCAAAGATTGGTAGAGATATGGAATGACCTCAAAATTACTATACTCAAAATCTTTCACCTAAGCACTTCTATTAATAAAGCTTAGGTGAAGTTGGAAGAACTCCAATAGTATGGGAAGTCAAAAGATTATCTCCAAGAATACTAAGAAATTATCTTACAAATTTTGGTAATGGATGAAGAAGAAATTCTACCTCTCGTCACAATTATTGCATAGATGGTAAAATAGTCCTAATGGCCTAGAATTGGTACCTAGATAGTAAACTAGTTGTGATAGCCCAGAAATTATTGCCTAGATAGTGAAATATTTGTGATGACTTAGAATTGCTACCTATACGATGAAATAGTCCTATTATTGCCTATATTTTGAAGCAGTCTCAATAACCTAGAAATTACTACCTAGATGGTGAAATAGTCCTTGTGGTATAACAAATTATAACAATGAGACTACAATCAATTTTAAAAAATAAGAAATAAGAACCAATATATTAAAACCAAGACTCTTGAAGCATGTGTATAACAATGTTGAAGTTCAAGATAATTAATTGATACACTAGGTATTGAGGTAAGACAACCATTTAAACCTTGTGTGTGGTTGTGGTATGATGTGTGGGAACATTATGTTGTGGTTAAGTTAATAACTAGTTGGACTATTTGCTATGATGTGTTATGTGTTGTAATCCTAACTTTGTGTGTAGGATGCTTATCCACCAGTGTGATGACTTCCAACCCCATGATGCTTGCTTATAAATCAATTAGGAAGCTTTTATGGTTTTTCTTTACTTTTTCATGTAGATTGATGTTTCTCTGTCTTTTTCTAGGTAAAGTTAGAGTATATATACCTCATGGAAATGCATAGTTTGGCTAGAGCGTAGAATGATATTGGCATTTCTATTGGATTATGATATTTTCTGATAACTTTTTTAGTGTTGTGACTTAATAGCCTCATTCATGGCTAGCTATATGTATTGGATATGTTCATGGATTGTTTTAATGCTCTAGAGACTTGGATATTAATAAACGCTTTCTATTAACATTAATGTTAGCATCAATTAATGGTTTAATTTCATGTATTTGATTACATTATTTATGAATTCTTAAGTAGACAAGTTAAGCATGTAACCAGGCACATTGTTTTTGTCGTTCAAATGTATTTGGATTTTAATATCCCTTGAATTAACATTAACAAGATGTATTTCTTTGTTAAACTAAGCTTATAATATGGTTTGCTAATATTTAGACATGGCTTAGTTGTTGATTTTGTTAGTTTATTATTGTTCCATTGATTTATCCCTTCACATAACTCCATGCTAGCCTGATATAGGATTTCCTTAATATTAGAACTTGTTCTATCTTATGAAACACCTGTGAAAATGGAAATGGTAATAACCATGTGGTGTTACATAGTTGAAAGACCTAAAAGAGTTTACAAGTAAAATTTATTCTTTCTAGCACATTTTGACATAAATTACGCTCT
>MNCI01032607.1:170341-200720 GCA_015680685.1 Gnetum montanum | reverse complement strand
CAGAATTTGACCAGATCACACGTGTAATGCTTGTATTCGTATGGTTGAGTGTAGGGGTACCTCGCCACTCATCAATGATTATCATGTTTGTAGGCTTGGTTGTAGTTACAATTCCTTTAATGCTCATAGTGTTGTTCTCTTTCTTCATGCTTGATTCTATCTCTTCAGTGTTTATAATCATCTTCTTCTTCATTAAGATACTTTATTCAATATTCATATCTCTCATTCTTCTTACATATTCTCATGTCATAGTCTCTAGGTCTTCATTTCTTCTTGTTAGATTCTATTGATGATCATGAGGAAGAAGAGGAAGCATATGGAGAACAATGTTAACTAGTCCTTCTTCTATGATTTGATGATTCATTCTATTATGGTTCTACAAAAGTTCTAGACCTTGGGCTTTGCTTATGTTTGGAGTCTTCTACATCTCTCCTAGGTGTTTTCACAAGGGCTGAATGAAATTGTATTTTTACAAGTTCAACTAGATGAATGATAGGTATCTGTGAATGAGATTCACAGTTTTGGTAAAGTTTTTCCATCATGAATGTATCATCATTTATGTCTTCTAGGAAAAAACTATGGATTACTTTCTTTCCTTTGTTGTTCTCATGTCTTATCTTCATGGCAACATCCCTTCTTACTTATTCTTTCATGGGGTGATATGGCTTGGTAATGTGTTTAGTAGTATGATATCCTTCTTGTACATGGCCAAGGTTCAACCTCATTAAGGGTTTCTGTAGCATTTATCCTTGATTTCATAAAATAAGATAAAATGATTATAGGTTACAATGATCATTTCTTTCTTAATAAATAAGTTATAATATAGATTATCTAACTTTAAATGTTCCTCTAAAATAATGAAATGAATGTCTAGAAATATCAAGGCATTACCTATTTCAAAATATGTTATAACATAAAAAAAATAAAATAATTAAAAAAATAACATATCACAAATTAAATTTCAAAAAACAACTTCACCATCACATACTAAGATGTCCAAAAATTGTAAACAAGCAAGAAATAAAATTAGTGTCATTAGTTCTTTGAAATAGAATCTATATCTACATCATTCAGTTTTTCAAAAACACTAGAGGACTATGAAAATTCTCACATACCTAGAGAAATATTCTTCATTGTAAACTTAGATGTATGTTTCTGACTTGAACATAACGAAGCTTTTGAATCTTTATCATACTTGACTATTTGATGATAGATTTGTCGATAACATTGAATGCTACTTGTAGTCATGGTGGATGCATAGATGGTACAAAAAGTAGATCATTGTTGGATTTAATCAATGAATTCAAACATGTTTACAATGCATGACAAAGTCATCAATAACTACATACTCTTCAACTTGTAAACTATTCACCATGTTGCCATGCTTTTTCTTTTCTTTCACAAGCTCTTATAGAGCTCTAGATTTTTTTACTTCTAGGTTAACAAACTATCTGCATTTTTCTCAATTCTTGCAATCAGGTAAAGTTATCTTCTTCTAGAATTTTCTTATTAAAATTTAACTCTACATTCTTCACTATTAACCCAAAATCTCTATTGAGCAATTCAAAAGTTGTATTCAAAGCTATGGTAATTCTTACTTATTTTAGATATTTGAGTTTGCTGCTTGAGCATCTACTAAATTCAATGCCTTGGACACCTTATTCTAATACATATTAAATGCTTTGGTATAATTAGCATAAAAGTGAAAACCTAGTGAAAACCTCTCAAGAGAATGCTTGTACCAGTTTAGTTTCAAAAAATATCAACTTTGATAATTCCATACAAATTAGAGATACCTTATTCTTTTGTTGATCCTTTTCTCTTGTGTGTTCCTACATTTCTACTCATCCAAAGGGGTTAGTATTTAGACCTTGGCTTTTACGTCTAAGAGTTTCCTTTTTAACTCGGAGCATAATGCATGAACTTTAGAGCTTTTTCTATGCATGTTTTTCTTTACCTTTCTAAGTAGATAATACAAAATAAGTGAAAATATCTTAAATTAAGAAAAGGTATCTCAAGAATTAATTAAAAAATTCTAAAAATTTCCATGAACAAGAAAAAGTAAAAACATGTTAATATGAAAAATTATTTCAAATATCTTCTTGTTGATGAGTCGTGAGGTACCCCTACACTCAACCATACGAATACGAGCGTAGCACACGTGATCTGGTTGAACTCCGCAGACTAAGTGCCTACACACCTTAAGGTTAATCATTCGTTGTCTTCCTAGACTTACTTATAGTTGTCATGATGTATGGTTAAGTAAGTCTGAAGTATATGATTTTTATGTTTTATCTCCTGTGCTATTGAGGTGAAGGGTGAAGAGACTAATTACTAACTTTAACTAACTAACTAAGCATTAATTGACCTAGCATCAACATCTATTCCCACTTACCATTCACACCCTAAACCGATGCAACCTTGGTTACCAAACACTAATCGTTGCTAGGATCACCAAGCATAACGCATGTGTTTGAAGTGGCCGTATTGAGGCACTTAACTAGGAGAGAAGGGTTGAGAGAAATTTAATAACTCATAAAGCATTTAAATGAAAAGTAATAAATAAAAATAAATAAAATCCTAATTATCCTATTCCATGCACTACAAGGTTTATCCAAGAAGCTCGTTTTTATTGCCATACACAAACTTGTGTTTAGGTACAATGTCTGCTTGAATAAAGATCCATTCACTCTGAAGTTCCTACTGCGGGCACATGGAAATTAATCTATCTATGAAGGGGAAATACTACCAGAGTTTCACTACGGTCTAGGCCTAGCATGGGAAACAAGGGAGAGCCACCTCTTATTTATAGATATGACGATGCACTGCGATATCGCGTATGCTATATCACAGGGGATGATGCGATATCGTGACAACCGAGATATCACATACGCGATATCGTGGCCCATGGGATATCGCATCCCATCATACCCCCATGACTAAATGAAAAATTATCCTCGATTTTCTTACAATAATATCGGGAAGGTATGGGATTATTGACTCAAATGGAACTAATGGGATGACATGTGAACAGATCATCATTACAAGACAACAAAATTGGTGTTCATGACAACAAGAGTGAACACCTTATTACATTGACATCAGGCCTTATTTGGTAGCTGAGAGAAAAGAGAGAAGAGAGAAGAAGTCTTTCTATTGCCAACGCCAAGATTGCACCTTTCATTATCCATCCTTAAGCGCACCATCGATCTTGCTCCTTGCATAGCTGCTTCAGCACTAATCCATTCCAAGTGCTTCCTCCAGATCCAATCCATTGTTTCATGATTGCCATTTGCACATACAACACAATATTATATTAGCAAGGGTAAATGAATCATCATGTAATTGATACCTTGCTTCGGTAAAAGGTCCATTTGCTGGGTTATGGTATGGCTGATTTCAGATCTGGAGATATATTAATGATGACTACCGAAGGTGTAGGGGTTAGGAGAAAATCAAAAAAATTGGGCCATGTACCCCCATGACTAATCACGAACTGCCGGTAGCGAGAGAATGGAAAAAGAAAAGGAATAAAAAAGATGGATAAAAAGAGAACGGTAATGTCAATAAAGTGGATGTCAAGGTGGAAATGAACAAAATGAAATAGATTGCAAAAATGTTAAGGGGAAGAATTTAACTGATGCACCAAATAGGAATGCCAGTGGGTCCTCCCCAAAGTAGGCTCATGCCCTTAATGCCCTGACAAACCCACATTCAAAGAGTCCATAGGCTCTAGGAATGTCCTTTGGAACAAGAGTTAAATTCTTAACCATAAGAATTTACCAAAAAGAAAACAATGCATCTACCAAAATATACATTAATGATACAACCAACAATGAGGTGAACAATGGAGAGAAGAATGGAGAGAAGAGAATGAAATGGAATCCCAAGAACAAGGTGGTGTACAGCCCCTTTTGTGGTTCATGATTAATGTGACTTTGTAAATATCATTTCAACTCTGGCCTCAAACAAACTACGTCCAGTGACTTTGCATCAATGCATTCGGCCAATCCATCCACTTGAATAACAAGAATGCCTCCCTTAAGAGCCACCACCATTCTGACCAAACGAATAAGGAGAGAATGGAAAGAGAGGAGGGTCGTAGTTAGAGGGAACATTTTTAGTTCCATAACCAATGCTTGTAGCCCAAGGGATTATTTTGTCTAAGGGGTGTACTTTGAATTCTCACTTTTTCTTTTCTTCTTGTTGTTTTTTTTCGTTTTATATTTTGTATTTTTATGCATGAGAACCACACCATGCAAACACTTTTTATTTTTATTGACTCAGCTTCCAATGATTAGGTAACATTAGAACAGTAAGAAAAATCAAGAAGAAAACATCCAAGCACTCAAGAGAATGGCCAACACAAAAGCATCAAGTTCCCTTGAAGTCACACCCTTTTCAAACCTTGAGTCCTTCCTTAGTTTGAGAGATACCCATTCATCGATTCGTTAGAGTTCTTATTAGAAGGGATTGTACATTTCCAAGCCAAGAGAGATCATAGACTTTGTAGATGTATGGATGAAGTGGACTCATTACCTGTCATATCAAAAGAAACATACCTTAGTATCAACATCATAACTTAAAGGTAAAAACCAAACATTACCAATCAATATGAAAATAGTTCATACCATCATGAAGAACACTTATTGGGTGACAAACTTACAAGATGGATAACACACACACACATAAACACACACACACAAAATGAAAAAGTATAACGATGTTGTAAAATAAAAATAAGAAAATTTAAAGAAATTTGTAAAACAAAAATATGTAAAACAAAAAAGTGTAAGAAAAAAACGTGCAAAACAAAAATGTGTAAAAAAACGTGTAAAAAAAAACTTGTAAAACAAAAACATGTAAAATAAAAACTTGTAAAAAAAATGTGTAAAACAAAAATGTGTAAAACAAAAACATGTAAAACAAAAAAGTGTAAAAAAAATGTGTAAAAAAAAAACTAAAAAGAACTAAGGGCCTCTAATGATTAGCATAGGTGGCCATCTCCCCCATGACTGAATTTCGTAAAAGTGCCGAACTGCTCCTCACTGATGTTCTTAGATTAAGGGGTGGAAGTTGGTGATGCTCATATTCCAATGTATCTATGCCTTTGTTGTTGGCATGAGTTGTTCCCTCAGTTCATTCCATCCATGTTGGTTGGTTGCTCTTTCGCTTAGCTATTAACCACGGGGTGTCCACTACTTGTGTGATTGCTACATACAGGGACTTTTGTATTTGTGTTTCTTGGGCACACCAGTTACATGGAAGAGATGCTAAGCATTCCTCCATGTCATCACCCTCTGAGTCGCTATATGTGATGCATAGAACTTTCTTCTTCTCGATCTTTCCATAAATGTTTATCTTAGATATTTCAAAGGAAAAATCATAGATCCCTAGGTAAGCATCTTCTGTACTTATCCACGACCTTCCCATTATAATTGGGAAGCCCCTATTGTTACTATTGACTTCTATCACTAGGAAGTTAGCTGGGTATGACCACCAACACACAATGGTAACGATGTCCTCCACCAATCCCAAGGGAATGGTGATGGACTGGTTAGCCAGCTCAAGTTGAACGTTGCTCTTCTTGAGTTGGGGTAGGTTCCAGGCTTGATACATTTCTCGTGAGATTAGATTGACTCCGGAACCTGAGTCAAGAAGAGCCTTATGTGGTTCATTCCCAGCAACTTGTAAATAGATTAAGGGGCCTCCAGGATTAGAGAGTTTCCTGGGAAGGTGGCCTACCTTAATCTAGTCGGTTATGGTATGTGTTAACATAACCATATGCGTGAAGCTCTGTTGTTGGATGAAAGGGAGATCCGAAGTCTTGTTTGTTGGAGGAGTGGTTGTGGACTCAAACGCTTGTTGTTGTGAGAGCTTGTCTAGGATTTTGGTTCTGAAGAAAGGTTTTCTCTTTTTACAGTTGTCAGAACTAGCAGCGGGTTGAATTTTTAAGGCTCTTGTAGCATTACATTGTTTTGGTTGAGTAGGGAGTTCCCCTTGCATTGTTGGAGCAGGAGGTATGGGAACTACAGGTGGAAGATGTGCGGATGGAGTTGGAGGATGGTTGGTATGTGGGGTATCTCCCAGAGGAGAAGGAGTCCTTCTAAAGTACTCCCAAACTTGGTAGTAACGTTGGGGAGTTGTGTGACCCATAGAGTCACTTGGAGAAACTGGCTGCTGCACATAATAGCCATAAGGATCAAGTTGTCGGTAAGGGTATTGCTTTCTTGATGGTGGAATCCCCCATGATTGTGGGTATTTCCACTGCTGATGTTGCCCAATGGGTTGTGGTGGATTTCCACTTGGATAGTACATTAACGGTTGGTGGAACTGTCTTGGGTTACCTTGGGGATAAGGTAACCTTCGGGGTGTCTGCCATTGGTTAAGTCTTGAATTAAGTGCATACAACCTAGGCTCTTATAGATGTGAGATGATTAGACAACATCCCTTAGGATGGTCATATTGGCAGATCTCACATCCACCATCATTTTCTGTGTCTAAGTCCACAACCTCATCAGAGATAGTTGTTTTCCCCTTACCCTTGTTATGTGTAGTGCCTAAATCTCTCTGCTTGTTCTTATCTTTGTCACTACCTCGTTCCACCTTAGGCTCCTCTACAATTTTCAAGACAGTTTCAAGTCTAGAGTCTAAGGAATCCTAGAATTGATCCACCTTAGCTGATACTTCTATTATTAGCTTTTGAATTGGCAAGATTTTTCTGTTCACCAACTCTTCGAGGGAATCCTTCAAAACGTGGGATATTATTTATGTCCAAACGCTTGATCCTGCTATCTTTTAAATGCCTTGTGGGAATCCTAACTACCTCTGTGATGTCTAGCATGCTTCGAGTTGCGAGTAGGGGTTCATCATGATCATCTCTGTCATGACATCTGTGATGTCTTCGTGGTGGTTCCCTACTCTCCCTACGTCCTTGCCCTTGCCCTAACTCCCGACCTTCCTGTCGAGGTTTTTCATCTCCCTTACTTTTACCCTCTCTGTTGTGCTTATGATGGCTGCACCCAGATATGGAAGGAGAGTGTGCATGGTGGGATGAAGGAGAAGAGGAAGGCGATCCATCACCATGGCGATGTTTCTTACCTTCTCTTCGGCTGCTTCGACCCCGATCTTCATAATGATCTAAGTGTCTGTCCTTAGTGTGAGTGGTTGTTCCTGCCATGAACAGTTGGTATTCATGGGGATCAGAGCCCATAGCATGTACAGTTGATTGAAGGTTCTGATGCCTAACCTCTTCAACATTGTGAGGAGGAGGAACATCATTTTCTAAGAAACCCATTATGAGGGGTTCCTCGTCTCCTATTTCACTAAGGACAAGGGGGACCTTGCCTTTCAACAATGTGTGTTGGCTCTCCTACCTTTCATCCCTCATACGTTGCAAAGCAGTGGGATGATAATCCCTTATATCATATTCTCCAGCAACGTATTCAGCGAATAAGTCTTGCATGTCAATCTGTGCTAAGGCACAAAAGAGCATGCTTCGAACAGATTGATCTGGTTGTAAAACTATGTTACCAAACAAATCTCTCTAGTGCAACTATTCATCCTGATGGAGGATAAAAGTGTAATCAGGAATATACTCATCGGGATGAGTATAAACTATCTTATATTGTTTAGGACTTGGTTGGTTTAGGTTATGTGTATGTTGCTAACTGTCTTCCATGTTATTCCTAGGTGAGTTAACCTTATGAGAAGAAGCCATTTTATTGGTGTGTTGTTCACTATTATATATGTTCTTAATTAACTAATTAACCCAAAGGTTCGTTAAGGCTCACAACGATGTGAGTGATATCACTTATGTTCTATTAGGTGCACAAACACTTAGTCCCTGGCAACGACGCCAATGTGGAGTGGTGAGGTACCCCTACACTCAACCATACGAAACGAGCGTAGCACATGCGATTTGGTCGAACTCCACAGAGTAAATGCCTAAACGCCCCATGGAACACTTGAGGTTAATCATTCGTTGTCTTCCCAGACTTACTTGTTGTTGTCACGGTGTATGGTTAAGTAAGTCTGAGGTATATGATTTTTTTTGGTATTTTCAGGTTTATCTCCTATGCTAAAGGATGAAGGGTTGAGAGAACTAACTACTCTAACTAAGGACCTCAGTCTAAATTAACTAGCGTCAACATCCGTTTCCACTTACCATACACACCCTGAATCGATGTAATTATGGCTACCAAACGCTAATCGTTACTGAGATTACCACATGTAATGCATGTGCTTGAACTGATCGTACTGAGGCACTTAACTAGCCTAAGTGTGATAAGAAGCTGATTCCTTGACTAGCCATACACACCCGTGGGTGCTCGTAGCCAAGTCGTACTTATCCCACGTTCTATGAGAGAAGGGTAAGAGAACCTAACTAGCCTAAGTGCAATGAGCAGCCGATTCCTTGACTAGCTGTACACACTGAGACTACCACTGGGATTACCAAGTGTAGATCCTGGAATATGCTACTAGGTTACCAAGTAGTCACAATGATCATAATCAAGTCGTACTCATACCACATGCGATGAGCAGCCAATTCCTTGACTAGCCGTACACATCCTTAGATGCTCGTAATCATGTCGTACTCGTACTGCATTCTAGGAAAGCAATAAATAATAATAAATAAAATCCTATCCATGCACTGCAAGGTTTATCCAATCAAGTTTTTCTTTATTGCCATACACAACTTGTGTTCAAGTACAATGTTGCTCGAATAAAGAGACGTTCACCCTAGGACTTCTACTACAGGCACATGGAAAATTAATCTAACTTTAGAGTGATCAAACTGCCAGAGCTTTGCTACTTCTAGCCAGGATTGGAAAATGATGCAAGTGCCGCCTCTTATTTATATATTTGGTGGTGGACCGCGATATCGCAGGGGATGACGCGATATCGTGGCAACCGCGATATCATGTACACCATACCGTAGCTTGTGCATATTGCGTCTCATCAGGTATGCATGGATTTGTTTGTCTTTCCACACTGCTAGAATCATTGCTTCTATTAGGTGTTGGAGTAACGATGGATGTTGGCCTTTGCTTAGGATCAAAGGACATTGGTTGTGAAAGGAATGGTTTTTTACTAGGTTGGCATTGTATTGGTCCAGATGAGTTAGTAGATCCATGAGTGTTGTGCTTACATGTGGAAGTCATCCTAAAGAAAGCGTGTTTTCAAAATTTTGGTGAGGACCTATTAGCATTATAATTTTCATGTATGTTCATAGCACATGTGACATTATTTCATTGGTATTATGGTGCTAAACCTTCTTGTGCTGCTAGTGGTGACATGTGATGGAGTGGAGTATGAGAATATTAAGGATATGATGGAGGATGAGAGGTGTGAGATGGTGATCTATCAAAATATATCATAGCACAATGATATTTGGGAGAGTGGTAGTAGAAATTTGAAGTAGAGGAATTAGAACTAGTTAGAGAAATAGGTTGTTGAACATAATACCCATACAAGTTTAGCCGATAGTAAGGGTAGGGCTAGTTTGATGATGGCCTTCCCCACAATTGTGGGTTTTGCCACTACGGTTGATAGTAGTTTTGAGGTTGATAAGAAGTCCCACTAGGATAGTACAATTGGTTGTAGGACTATTTATAATACATTGTGAGAAAGGTAATTTCCTAGGCATCTGCCTTTGTACAAACTTGGGATTTAATGCAAAATACTAATACTCATGTAGATATAACATGACTAGGTAATAGCCCTTCAGATGATCATATATGCAAATGTGACATCCATTATCTACTTTGGTGGTTGAGTCTGTAGCTCTTCTTCTATAGCCATTTTCCCTTTTTGCTGATAAGTGTTCTTACTTGTCTCTTGGTTCTTTTTCCGCTTTTCATTGTGATCATTTGATTCATTTGGTGCTACTCTCTTCTCTATGGTCTCTACGCATGTTGTAACTTTTTTGTTTATCCATTTCAACATCTTATCTAGCCTTTCTTGAAGTTTAGCAAGAGATTGTTGTAGTGGAAAGGTTTGTTGTGAAATCACCTCATCGAGAGTTGCCTCTTTTTTCTTTTCATAGATATGGACCTTTTTTTTAGGGGTTGGGTCCTAGTGATATTTCTCAACATTCTCCCATTTACATAACTCTCTTTCTTCTTTTTCTACTTGCTTGATTAGCTCTTAGATATGATGGGTTCCTAGTTCATATAATTGACCATGAGCATACATCCCAAGGTTCTCTGCCATTTCATTATGAAGCCCATCTATGATGTGGAAAATTTTCTCTTCTTGAGAGAAACCATGGCCTTGGCATCTATTCAATAAAGAATAGTATCTATCTAGGGCCATATCTAAAGGTTCATGTTATCTTTTCCATTCTTGGATTTGTTTCCTTATGTTGGACACCCATGTATAGGTTTGGTATTTCTCATTGAAGAGTTCTAGCATTTTGGACCATTGATGGATTAAATTTGGTTTCAACAATCTATATCAAACTTTGGCTTTGGCTATTAGTGTCCTACGAGAGAGCTTAAGATTTTTCCACCCACTTTCAATGTTTTGTAAGGTGCACACATCATGTAAGGCTTGAAAATGATGTTGTGGATTAGAATCATAGCCTCCCACAAAGGTAGGAATATTGTTCATATGAAGCCTTTTGATGCAACTTCCCTTGCCATGCTTATTGGGTATTTTAACCACCTCTATGATCTACATCATGCTCTTAGTGGCCAAAAAGGGTTCATCACCATTAGACATGTCAGGATGTATGATGATTTCATCTATGTTCATGTTGATATCTTTGGTTGCTATTTCTATCCTTATTTTGACCGCATAGTGAAGCTCTATTTTTGTATCTATGTTAATCTTTGTTAGAACTAGACAATGAAGAGAAAGAGGAAGATGAGGAACTAGGAGAGTCACCATGGCTTCTATAGTATTCCCCATGATCCCTTGCTTTATTGTTTCTAGGTTTCAAGGAGGTCTTAGGCCTTAAAACCCCCCTATTCTAGGAGTTACTTTGTCTCCCCTACGATTGTTTGCCTTAGGTGAATGTAGTCTTTGAGTGCTATTAGAGTGTTCATGAACATATGGAACCTCTACACGAGGTTGGTCACTTCAATTTTCTTTATCATATATCTCATTAGATCTCCAATGAATGTTCTCTCCATACAATGCATTATTACTTCCTAGTGAAATAGACATTGTTGTTCGTTTATGATGTGTGTGACTTAATATTTTACGAAAGGTAGTTCGTGAATGCATTTACATTGATCATGTATAATATAAAAAATCTAGATAACTAGCACCATTCTCAACCATGGTGCTAAAATGATGAGCAACAAAGTACCCATACGTCCAACCTTACGAATCACAAACGTTCACACACGATCTAGCCAAATTCCATGGATGGCACAAGTTGTGGCATCTAGATCATTGTGCCTTGATCGTAATTTTCTATCTTCTTGCTTGGATTGCTGGTTACATTGTCACATATGGTTTAGTCCAGAGTGAGGCATATGATAATTGATGTTGTTTGACCCTAAGCTACTTCTAGTGATAAGAAAGAAAGTAATTATTTAAACTAATTAATAATGGAAAGTAAAGTCTAAAGTGGCTTAAGTGTAATGAGCATCCATTCCTAACTATTCATACATGCCTTAGACTTCATGTAACTATTGGTAGGATTACCAAGCGTATTGTTACTGGGTGTACCAAATGATACACTATTGGGTTACCAAGTAATTACACTTAAGTGCTTGTGATTAGTGGTACTCATTTTGCTTAATGATAGGAAGAATGAAGAACAATAAATGATCACATTAACCAAGGAAAAAAAATAAACATTTAAGCAATTAAAAGTAATAATAAATGTAAGTGGATACTGTAATAACAAAAGTAATCTCAATCTTTATTGCTGATTATGTAACATGTCTAAGTATGTCACACTCGAATAAGGATGTCGTACAATCACTTAACATCACACTACAAGTATGCACTAGAAAACAAAACTACTCTATGTCTACTTCTAAAATCTATCAAAAAACTATCCTCCAATCATGCACCCAAGTTTGGTATTTGTAGGCTAGCATAGAAGAGGTGATATCAAATGCTCAACATCAAAAGTTATGTCCTGATATCAAATACTCAACATCACGGCCCTACAAAATATGACTCAACAAGGTTTCTGTAATTATATTTTAAAAGTCTACATATACATAATAACATACTATTAGACTCTTATCTGGTCATTTTTATTAGTTATTTATTGAACTTACAAGACCTTAATAACAAAATACGTCAATGATATTTGTAAATGTTACATGAGAGATAATATAACCACACAATGTTTGCTTTCAAGAAAACTTTAAATTAATGTAATGTAACTTCTAAATGATCTTGTAACAAGTTGAAGAATTATATTATAAATAAAAGAGATATGTGTTGATATTATACTAATTTAAAAATGCATAATAAAGTTAGATACAAAATTCAATAAAATAATATAGGTAGAAACCCTTTATTACTTAGATGAAGATACTTTTAAATTAGATGTTATTTTTTCAATGTTAGCAAATTTCTTAATTGTTTCTTCTATGAGTTGTGGTTCTATCATTTAATGGAAATTATATTATTGCTCTTCCCCTTCTCTAAATTTTGATGTAGTAACATAAATTTCAAACTCAAATAGTTTCCAAACAACATTGTTAATCTTTTCTTGAAAGCTTTTAAGATCATTTTCCTAGAGAATATGCATAACTTTAATATATAGATTTTAGTTAAATTCTCTTAAGTAATTAATACATGTACCTATTTGAATTTTAATTCATTAATTTCATGTCCAAATAATAGTTTATCATTCTCATTTATACTATCATCCAAGGTTGTGTTGTATCATCAACTACCTTCACATAGCAGAAGATGGAGGATTGATTGAACCTATGAGATCTAGGCCCCATTTCTAGGAGGACCATATGATTTCTAAAGTCCTAAGCTTTTGAGTTAGAACATAGATAAGTGGAGCATGACATTGACTTATATCATAAGTTTTAACTATCATATGTACATTCCAATGTAACACAATGTTTAAATGAAGATCTAAAATTAAATCATAAATGAAAATCACATACTTTATCTAACATTAAACATGAAAACTTTTATGATTCCTAATGTCCTCCTTACATTTCCAAGTTATGATACTTAATATCATCTAATGACTATTCATAACATTTTCAATTAAATACAAAGTTTACAATAGAAGTGATGGTATTCTAAGAGATTACTGTGCCTTGGATGGCAATTTTTAGTCTTGTCTATTATATGTTATGATTTTTTCTCATATCACTAATTACCTTAATTTCTAGCTCTTATACGATTTGTTATACCTATATGAAATACATGCAAGAAAAAGCTTGTACTTTTCAAATAGATATTCATAACTCTTGAGCATCTTGCAATAGATCACAGATAACATGAGGCTAAGGCTGCATCCATTAGATTAGTTGAATTTGATTTATCAAACATGAAAACTTTCATGATTTCTAATGGCTTAGGTTTTCAATTCATTATACGTAACCATCATCTAATGACTATTCATAACTTTTCAAATTAAATACTAAGAGGTTATTGTCTCTTAGATGTTAATTTTTAGTTTTAATTATTATACGTTATGGTTTTTTAATATTTCATTAATAAGCTACAGAGAGTGTGAGCTAATACTATTCATAGCTTCTTGTAGTTCCTATACTAAAGTCTTCCAGAAGGTATCATGCCTTCCAGTATATGTAAAATTCAAGAATTTTTGACCTTCTAGAAGGTTAGACCATCTTTTAGTTGGAATTAAGCAAAATTCATATTTTATCTACAATTATTAAAAGAAACTAATCTCCACCTATTTTCAATTTTAGTTTTTACTCATCTCTTCAGTGAATTCACATTTTATTTATTTCTTATGAAGGCATTGAAATTTCATCAAGCTAGTAATAAGGTTTAGAATTTATGATGGTGAAACTATATGTAATTGAGAGCATGATACTCAATTTTTATTTTCATATGGCATAGATCCCTTGCCATGTTCCTATTCTTACATCCCTCACATCTCACTTTTCTTACTGAATGTTATATGTTGTAAGCCTATAGTGTCTACATTATCCTAAATCCCTTTTCTAAAATAAGTTTATTAAATTATTGTTCTTTCAAACTTTTTCTTGTCAGCAATTCCCTATTCAAATTTTTAAAAATATTTGTGATATGAGTGCTATCCCAAGACTTATGAATGCAACTATTGTAATCGCAACTCTCAATAATAGTTCCTTTTAAGGCAATTGAAGGTAACTATGCTCAATTGCTACTTCCATTATTTCTAACTTTTATGAACATTTATTTCAGTGTTGTGTTGTAATTCCATCACAAAGCACCATAGCTCCCTAACAAGCATCCAAAAGAGAGAGAGTGTATAAATAATATGGTAAATCAAGAATGACTAAATTTCAACCAAAGCTATGGTAGAGGTATTGAAAAAAACAATAAAATCAATTACCAAACTTTTAGTTTAAATGACAAATATGAGGCCACTCTTGTGGTAATCATTACAAATCGTTGGTTTTCCCGTAACGGTCTTTTCAGAATAGAAGGAAAATACAAAAAGAGGTCTTTGTCTAGGCAAGACATTTTTTTGAAATCTCCATTTTGGGAAGTGATCTTTGTCTAATGAAACATCTTTCTAAAATTGACTTGCATTTTGATTAGTGGCGAGGTACCTCTACACTCAACCATACGAATACAAGCGTTTCACGCACGATCTGATCGAACTCCGCAGACAGACTAGTTATGTTCCTATACTAATGCTACTCCTAGAGATAATGGAAAATAATATTAACTAAGCTAAGAGAGAGGGGGTGAAAGAGAATCTAAGCTAGCCTAAGTGCGATGGGCATCTATTCCTTAATCATCCATACACATCTTGGACCTCATGTATGACTACCACTGGGACTACCAAGTGCATGGCCTAAGTACGCTACTGTGTTACCAAGTGGTCACACTTGAATGCTCATGATTAAGTCATACTCATTCCGCGTTACTAGGAGATAAGGGTGAGAGGTATTAACTAAGAAAGTAGTAAATAACAATTAAATAAATAATTAATTAAACTAAGTGAATGTTGCAATGATGAAATAATCTCCATCTTTATTGTAAGTCATGTGCATGTCCAAGTACGTCATACTCGAATAAGGATGTCGTACAATTACAATCACCACATTGTCGGCATACAATGGGAGAGAAGGGTTGAGAGTAAAACTAATGTAAAAAGAAACTTAAACTTAACAACTCTAACAACTAATGCCTATCAGATCCATCTACCTCTTATTTATAGATGAGGAGACAGGCTGCGATATCGCATACGCAATATTATGTCTAGGTTGTGATATCGCGTACGCAATATCGCGGTCAACCAAAATGATAACTCATCATACCCCCATGACTGAATGAAAACTCATCCTTGAGTTACAGTGAGAACAAGCTCCATTGATTACATAATGGATAGGTATGGGATTATTGAATGGTGAGAATGGGTTTATGCCACAATGTGGAATTAGAACAAAATTGAGACACAACACAAAGAATGTGAGAGAGAATCCTATAGCTACAAAAATTAATGGAACTCATGTAGTTCCTGGAGGTGGTGGCTCCTTCATAGGTGCCTTTCCCTTATTTTGTGCTCTAGGTCTTGGGGCTTGTTGGCATTGAAGTATGGCTTGGAGTTTCTCCTCTTCGGTTTGGGGATCCTATGCCATCCATGCTAATATTCTAATGTTTGATGGAGTTAGCACCTCCCATGGGTAGGGTAGTTGTAGAAACATTTTATTTTCCTTGATATACCAAGCCACAAACACCTGTCATTCCTCCTCGTAGTCTCTGGTTTTGTCTCTGTATTGTTGGAAATATGCAAACCATCAAGCCAAATCTTCTGCGACACCCTTTTACCCCTGGTAGCTTGCTTTAGCCACCTCAAGTTCAGAATTTGCAATCTCCAATTTTTGCAATATCTTCTTGCATTCTACAAATTCTGTTTCATATTTACTATATGTGGTGGCTACCTATTGCTTGAGTTTTATTCTCGGGCATCCTACTGTTAATATGGCAAGATTGGCATATTGTAGGTTTTCCAACTCCATGTATTCTATAAGGTCTTGGATCTGCAGGTCCCATTTCTTAACTTTCGCATGGTGGGAAAATGCATATGTGTCCAATATGGTCCGCCAGTCAATGTGTTGAGCACTGATAGCATTGATGTGAGCCTTGGCCATATGGATCTCCTTCTTAATGATCTGTTTGTACATCCCCACCTGGTCTCGGAAGTGCTCCTTTAGCTTTTCATGCCATTTAGCCACGTTCTACCATGTGCTTATTTCAATAGCCATCTTCTGGCGGATGGCGCGTACTTCCTCCATTGAGGGGGTTCATTCTCCCTGGATAAATGGTTCATGTCCTGGTTGACCCAGATGAGTTGTTCTCGTAACAGCTGAAAATGTTCTTTGAGAACATTCTTTTGCTTTTTCACAGAGGTCAACTGAAGGTTTTCAACAACAAGCTGCTTGTTTTCCTCCTATAAGGCCTTGAGTGCCTTGGTATATGCAGAAGTTTGTGCTTACACTATAGAGGCATCCCAAACAGCCTTCTCTTTTTCTTCTACCACCTTCTTATTCTTCATCAGTAGTTTGTCTAGTTGCTCAGTTTTGAAAACATCCAGCTAGTCCGCGGGAACCAATTGCATCCTGCTGTGTGGCTTATAGGGCCACAAGTCTTTCTTGTAATTTTTGCACCTCTACTTCAGCATGCTCAGTCCTCATCTCTGTCAAGACTAGCTTCCCCTTGGTGGAAATGAGGTCTGATTAAATTGTTGTAACATTTTGAGGGATGTCAAATAGGGATGTCATTACTTATCCTATTTGTAGAAATTGATCAAGTATATCCTCATGTTCCACAAGAGTCACTAAGGTTCTGGACAAAGTTTGAGCATCCCATGCTCCCATGAGATTTTCTGGTGGCACAACAGGTACATTGAACAATTTTTTAATGTGTTTTGCGACCACTTTTGCGGCTCCCACTACATCCTAGTGTTGCATGACCACCACTGTGGCCCCTTCACTAGTTTCTAATTTCACTTAGAAAGATGCAGCATTCCTTGAGATCTGTTGTGATCATGTGCTCTCCCTTCCTCCTGTATGGATGGACACTTCTCCCCTTGCATGATCCAAAGAAACCATGGGCTATATGACATCATCGATGACATGGAAGAGATTTGCATCATCACAACTTCCCCAATTGACTATCTCAGAGATGGCCCTAAGATGACTCATCAACAGTCTGTAATCTTGCAGCGACGGTGGTTGATCTTGGCCCATGCTAGGCCCTACTTCTTGTTGTTGGCTGGGCCCCATACTTGGAATTTGGCTAGGTCTTGCAAGTTGAGTTGCAGTTGGCTCTACCGTCTGTTCTTTTTCTTATTTCGGTTCCAACGTCTCACTAGTGATTTTCCTTGCGGCTGGTGGCTTTAACAATTTTGCATATGAAGTATTTTGGGCTTTTCAGAGAACATCATTAGTGTATCCTCTGATACCAGCACATCGGTACAGCTTCCTGATAAGGCAATGGAAGGGCAACGACATCTTCCCCATCTTCTGTTCTTTGAACCGCCTCAGGATCTCTGTAAAGTATAGATGAGACAGGTTAACATTAACCTTTCCCATCAATACTGCACATCCCCTTGCCGCATATGTTGAAATCTTTTGTAAGCCGTTCATGGGGAAGAAGTGATACGTTCCAATTTTGAAATAGATCATTTCTTTCATCGTCAACTCTCCAAATGTCTTATCCTTGCCATATGCCTTTTCTAACCAAACTCGTCGTGCATCAAGGTCTGAACGGGAAGATAACTGAGCAACCTTTGGCCCTGTATTCGGAAGGTTTAATACTTCCGAAATGACCTAAATAGAGAAATCAACTGTCACACCACAAATGTTCACTATGGTGCCTTGTTCTCTATTTTGCCAAAATTGGTATGTTTCCCCTAGGTACTAGGTGCTACTTTCCCAGAGGATAGGCCATAAGGGGGAACCTTTGAGGTGGTCCCTAACAGCCTCAGGAGCAAACTCTGCGAATGGTTCAAAATTTAATTCCACAATCACCGTAGTGAATGTGGATCTTCATGGATAGCCTGAACACAATCTTGGGACAACGTGAGATGTTGTCCCTGTTCAGGCGTTGCAGTAGCTCCTCCTTCTACCTACCTTGATTGTACAGTAGCAGGGTCTTCTTGGTGAATGCTAAATGATTGTTCCTCCTGCTCTGCATGTTGTTCAGTAGGAACTTGTCCTTCGCCTCTTCTAGGTCGTTTGCTCCCACCTTGAGCAGGACTTTCCTGTTGTCTACATTTTGGGACCATCTGCAATCACACGGGGCCAATTGTTAGTAAGGTTGTTTCCGAAGTTAAGTTATACCTTACTACTTGCCTTAATGAGTTTATTTTATCTCCCAGTGATGTTTCTCGAAAGATTATAAGAATAAGCCTTTTTTACTTAGGTGGTCTCCCATTCTAGTTTACTAAAGGGATGAAATTATTTTCGGCACAATTATCTTTAATGTTATAACTAATTACCCTTGATAATGTCCTTGGGGAAATGACAAATTCCAAAAAAGTTATGTGCTATTCGGCGTATGCCCCTCCCCCACGACTAAGCTGAACACTCCAGGTTCACGTAGGTTTAGATGTAATGAAAATCGAAGGACCAGTGAGCGAGGTAAAGAAATTCGAAAAACTCCCCCGCGTAAATAGTTGAAAATGAGAGTAAGTGGTAGTTTTATGTGATGCGATATCCCAATCCCGAATCTGCCACAGCACAATACAACAAAGCTGAAAACAATTGTAGAGAGAAATTCGAATAGTTGAAAATGAGAGTAAGTGGTAGTTTTATGTGACGCGATAACCCAATCCCAAATCTGCCACAGCACAGCACAGCAAAGCTGAAAGCACCACAGAAATCCATGATTCTGCATGGGGAATGGGGAAAATCCTCGGGGATTTTGTGGGGACTGAGTGAAAAAAGGTTTCAAGAAACTTACAGGAAGGAAGCAGCAAAGGAAAAAAATAGATATATTTCTTCCCAACGAAGGAATGAAGGAAGCAAGCTTCTTGTTGCCGATTATGGGATTGAAGGACTGCAGGAGAGTTTTGTGTGTTATTGTTGTGGGTGCAAGAGATAAAAAAGATCTTCCGACAGATTTCCCATCCATACACTCGCTGATTTTCACGCCCCGAAATATCTGCCCCACCCCCGATTTCGGCCCTGAAAAACTTTGCTTCACAGTTGGTGATTCTCCGCGTCCTTGATTCTCCATGTTTTTTGGTGAGAGCTCAACAACAACAAATACCCCCACCCGCAAGCAACAGTGCCCTCCTTCCTGTGAAGAAAAGAGGACCACAGAACATTGTTATTACTTCATCTTTGGAGCAGAGAAAGTTGCAGAGAAGAAGGAAAGCATAGGGGAAGAAATTTGCTAAGAAGGAAAAAACAGGGAAGGATAAGTGGAGAAATTTGCAGTGGAAAAAGGAACAGGGAAGGATAGGAGAGAGAAATTTGGAAGAGGAGGAGGAATTGTGTTAGGTGTTTGCTGACATTATGGGAATAGATGGAGGAGTTTTGGTTCAGAATCCTGAAATTGGAAATGGGGTATCTGCTGAAGAAGTTTTGGATGGACGTTTGACTTCTCAGTTTCATGTTCTTGCCGTGGATGACACCGTTGTGGATCGTAAGATTATCGAAAAATTGTTCAGGAGTTCTGCATATAAAGGTAACTTGCAACTTGCATCTTCTGAGTAAAGAACCAATTAGGAGCGGCCTCTTTCTTATATCTGTTTTCCCCTGCAACTGCCTCGGCCAATGTATTTTTGGTATTGGTTTCAAGCGCTTGTTCTAAGGTAGTTATGTTCAATGTTTCGTGAGCCTTGAAAGTTTACAAATTCCGATTATTTTTGGCTGCTACATTATAGTCTCATTTGCCGTGATATTAGTAGAATTTAGTACCCGCTAGTTTCATGAGAGTTCTTTGTTTTTTTTCAAATTTTTCTTTTTCAACCTCGTCCTCTTTTAAGTTCTCTTGTTCGTCTTTAGCGCTGGGAAATCCATATATGAAAATGAAACTGAAAACTTGTCTCGCTAGAAAAGGATCTTAAGGAGTAGCGAGAGAGAAGCAATTTGGTTATGCCTTGTATTTTCTAATTCTTTTCTTGGTTTTCGAGTTTAGGCTAGATTTTGATTTTAACACGGTGTATTCTGTTCGATTGATTTCTGCAGTGGCAACAGGTGATAGCGGACAAAGAGCTCTCAAATTTCTGGGCTTGGACAAAGAACAGAGTTCTGTAGCCATGGAGGTAATAACTGTACTGCAGAATTGCAGCTTAAAAAGGTCTGATTTTTAATAGCGATTTCAAAAAAATTGAAGTTAATGTAACTGTTTTGCTTGCAGAACATCAAAGTTGACATGATCATAACGGATTACTGTATGCCCGGAATGACAGGCTACGACTTGTTGAAGAAGATCAAGGTTTTTCTTTTTTTTCTTTTTTTGCAATTTCCTGCCCATTTCTGTTAATGAATCCACAAACTAAATGGGTGGAATTCTAAAATGTCTTTAAAAAAATACAGGGATCGGCAACATTTAAAGAGATTCCTGTTGTGATCATGTCATCGGAGAATATCATGGACCGTATCAACAGGTAACATTCAGAACCAATACATTCAAAAGATTTAAAATCAACTCATTTAGAAATTCAAACATTATTAATGAGATGATTTTTTTTTATTTGAAACACTGATTAAGAATCCTGCACACAAGTGTTTGGAAGAAGGAGCAGAAGAATTCCTGTTGAAACCAGTGAAGCTAGGAGAACTGAGTGTTGCTTGGGTAGATGCATTGGCATTCACATTCATGCCTCTGTATTGTTTTTTTGTTCATACACCAATTTTGATAGACATGGGGCAAATCATGAAGAAATTCTCAATGATGTTTCAGGGAATCATGAATAATTGAAGGATGATGTGGTGGTAAAATAAACGGTTTATTTTCTCTTGGGAATGTTCTGACGGCTCCTTCGTTAGGAGGGGAAGAGGTGTTACTTTTAATTCTTAAATTGCATCAGTTTTATTTTAATTTGAATGATAAGATTTGCCAGTTAACGATGCCAAGGATGTTGCAGTTCAACTGGCTCTCAACTGCTCACCGTGGACGCATTTATTGTTAACCGGCGGTACTATGCCATTCTGAAGTCAACGGTAGCATATGTTCGAACTGGCCGTAACCTGTTCCAAATCGCTTAGTTGAATGAATAAAATTTAGAACTTTGAAAACTTCATCGAGTAACTTTGGAACTTCTCAATTAAGACTTTTTAACATTTGATTAGCATCATATTGTTAATGTAAACTTAATTAGTATTGGCAACATAGTTTAATTGTTAAGCTTATTACAATATAAGGGCCAATGAGAAGTGGTTTACCTAGTAGATTCCAAGTTTAAATTACATGAAGTTCAATCTATTCTAGCCTATGTGATGAGCATTTGTTTCCAATTTTTCATACACATCTTGAACTCTTGTTAGCATTGTTGGGTTACTTAAGTGCCCATCGTTAGGCNTATTACAATATAAGGGCCAATGAGAAGTGGTTTACCTAGTAGATTCCAAGTTTAAATTACATGAAGTTCAATCTATTCTAGCCTATGTGATGAGCATTTGTTTCCAATTTTTCATACACATCTTGAACTTTTGTTAGCATTGTTGGGTTACCTAAGTGCCCATCGTTAGGGTACTAAGTGGTACACTGCTAGGGTTGCCACATGCTAACAAGTTTATGCCCCAAAGTTAATTGTACTTATTCTACATAATTAATGTGAGATAATAATGTAAATAACTATCTAAGTGCATAGAAAAATAAACATCAAGCTAAGTTGCATAGAATTAGAGTGCATTGGAAGAAAAATTTATGTGTCAAATGTGTTACAATAAAATGGAATAGTCCTGATTTTTATCATCAATTATGCAATGTGTCTAGGTAAATAGCACTTGTGAAAAAGACTTTGTTCAACTATTTTATGCTGCATTGCGTGCACTCATTGATAAAATTCTAACATCTATAGAATTATACTACAAGAGTTTACCTATGATATCAACCAGAAGGTATCATAAACATGATTAGTGTATACATTTATATAGGCATTTATTACTTTTTCATCAACATTGATGCATCAATGCAATAGATCATATGTTGATGTAACTATATCAATGTTGCCATAGTCACCAAAATAGATTCTTCATCATACTCCCACAACTAACTTAAAACTCCTCCTTAGGTAACAAAATTGGGACATAGTTTGTCTACAAAATGTGGAAGTGATGATACTAACTTACTTACTTGAGTGTTGGGCAGTAGGAAGCCAACGTGGAAACCCAGGGGGTATGGAAGAAAACCTTATTTATGACCTAAATTAGCCAAATGACCTACTCTAGTGACCCCTAGACCTTTCAAGGACCCTTTGGAGCTTCCAAATGTGTCAAAATTAGTCAAAAATGGCACAAAACTACCATCACCCTCATCCACACCGGGGCCATCATGCCCAATGTGGAAGAAAAGGGGGTTGATTGCATGAGGCACCTCGATTGCTTCTCCCTTGGTTGGGATGGCCCTTCACCTTCTGGTCCTCTCTTTGATAAGATTTGTGATCATGATCATTGATGAGTGGCGAGGTACCCCTACACTCAACCATACGAAACGAGCGTCGCACGCGCGATCCGGTCGAACTCCGCAGATGGACTAGTTGTAGCACCTAGATAGTTAGCCTTAGGTCACAGTTCGCTGTCTTCCCATCTAGACTAGTTTTGCATATGTCACGTATGGTTTAGTCTAGATGAGGTGTATGATGTGTTCTAATTCTAATGCTACTCCTAGGAAAATAATATTTAACTAAATCTAAACTATGAGGAAAAGGGTAAGAAAATCTAATCTAGCCTAAATGCGACGAGCAACCGATTCCATGATCAACCGTACACAGCTTGGACTTCGTGCACGACTGCCACTGGGACTACCAAGCATAGGCCTAGGTACGCCATTGGGATTACCAAGCGCAGACCCCAAATATGCCATTGGGTTACCAAGCGTAGATCCCCCTAGCTACACTACTGGGCTACCAAGCAGTCACACTTAAATGCTCGTAATCAAGTCATACTCTTTCTGCTTCTAGGAGTTTAAGGATGAGAAACTAATCGCGATGAGCAACCGATTCCTTAACTAGCCGTACACACCAGTAGATGCTCGTAGTTAAGTCGTACTCACACCGCGCTATGAAAGCAATAAATAACATTAAATAAATAACAATAAAATAAACTAAGTAAATGCTGCAATGATGAAGTAATCTCGATCTTTATTGCTGGTCATGTGCATGTCCAAGTACGACACACTCGAATAAAGACACCGTACAATCACATTCACCACACTACGGGCAGACACGGGAAAAATTCTAACTCTGGAGGGATCAAACTGCCAGAGCTTTGCTACAGTAAAACTGGGATCCCCAAACAAGGGAGAGCCGCCTCTTATTTATAGACATGGCGGCTAACTGCGATATCGTGTACGTGATATCATAGGGAAGGACGCGATATCGCGTACGCGATATCGCGGGGGATGCGATATCACGTCGGCTGCGATATCGCGTACGCGATATCGCGGTCGACGCAAACCGCGTCTCATCATACCCCCACGACTGAATAAAAACTCATCCTCGAGTTACAAGGAGAACAAGCTTCAGTGATTACACAGTGGATAGGTACGGGATTATTAACTAGAAAAAGAAATGGACTAATGCCACAGTGTGGGAAGACACAACACAGAGAAAAAATGCTACAACTACTGCAAAAAAGGGGAACTCATGTAGTTCTTGGTGGCGATGGCTCCTCCATGGGTGCTTTCCCCTTGTCACGTGCTCTGAGCTTTGAAGGTTGATGACGCTAAAGAATAGCTTGGAGCTTCTCCTCTTCAGTCCAAGGATCTTGTGTCGTCCATGTTAATGTTCCGATGTTTGATGGACTTGGCACTTCCCACGGACAGGGTAGTTGCGGGAACATCTGATTAGCTTTGACGTACCATGCCGCGAACACCCGTCATTCCTCTTCAAAGGCTCTGGCTTTGTCTTTGTATTCATGAAGTTCGGCTAGCTGTCGAGCCAAGTCAGTTGTCACATCTTTCTGTCCTTGGTAGCTTTCTTTTACCACCAAGAGTTCAAAATTAGCAACATCTAGTTTTTCAGCCAACTTCTTTCGCTCTGCAAACTCTGCCTCATATTTGATGTAGGTGGAAGCTACGGGCTACTCGAGCTCTGACCTTGGGCATCCTGCTGTTAACATGGCCAGGTTGGCATATCGAAGGTTTGCCAACTCCATGTATTCAGTTATATCCTAGATCTGCAGGTCCCGGTTCTTAATTTCCGCCTGGTGGGCATAGGCATAAGTGTCCACAATGGCCCCCCAATCAGTGTGCTGGGCACTGATGCTGTTGATTTAAGCTTTGGCTATATGGACCTCCTTCTCTAGGATCTGTTTATACATCCCCACCTGATCACGGAAGTGCTCCTTCAGTTTCTCATGTCATTTAGCCTCATTCTGCCACGCACTAATCTCGATGGCTAATTTCTGTTGAATAGTGCGCACCTCCTCCATTGAGAGGGTCTGATTTTCTCTGGCTAAACGGCTTACATCTTGGTTGACTTAGATGAATTGTTCTTGCAGCCGATGAAAGTGCTCATCGAGAACATTCTTTTGCTTCTCCAGAGAAGTCAACTAAAGGTTATCTGCAACCAACTACTTATTCTCTTCCTGCAAGGCCTTGAGTTCCTTAAGATGCGCATGAGTTTGCGCCTTTGCTGCGGAGGCATCCCAAGTGGCCGTCTCCTTTTCTTCTGCCACCTTCTTATTTTCTGCAATTAATTTGGTTAGTTGTTCGATTTTAAAATTGTTTAACTGGTCTGCGGGAACCAATCGCAAGGGGTCCCGCTGTGCTGCTTGTAAGGCGATGAGCTACTCTTGTAATTTCTACACTTCAGCCTCAGCATGCTTAGCCCTTACTTCAGATATGACCAGTTTTCCCTTTGTCGAAATGAGGTCTGACTGTATTGCGGTTACATCTTGAGGGATGTCAAACAGGGACATTAAAACTTGTCCTGTTTGAAGCAATCTGTCCAATACATCCTCATGTTCAGCAGGAGTCATTGAGATTCCGGAAATGGTTTGAGCATCCTGTGCTCCTGAAAGATCTGCCGGTGGCACAACAGGTACATTAAAGAACTCTTTGATGTGGTTTGTGACCACTTCAGCAACTCCCGCGGCATCCTGGTGTTGCATGACCACCACTGTGGCCCCTTCACTAGTCTCTAATTGAACTTGAAAAGATGTCACGTTTCCAGAGATCTGTTGTGACCATCTACTTTCCCCTCCTCCTGTTTGCAGTGACAACTCATCCCTGGTGCAATCTACTGAAATTGTAGGCTGGCTAACATCATCGATGACATGGAAGAGATTGGCGTCATCACGACTTCCCCAACTGACCATCTCAGCAATGGCCCTCAAATGGCTCATTGGCGGTCTATAGTCTTGTGACGGTGGCTGATCTTGGCCTATGCCAGGTCCTGCTTCTTGTTGTTGGCTGGGACCTGTGGCTGGAGGTTGACTGGGTCCTACAAGTTGAGTTGCAGGAGGTCCAGTCATTTGTTCTTCATCTTCTTCATCTGGTCCCAACCCTTCGCCAGTGCTCTTTCTTGGAGCTGGCGCCTTTAACAATTCAGCATAAGAAGCATTTTGGGCTTTTCGAAGGACATTGTTTGTATATCCACGAATCCCAGCCCGATGGCACAGTTTCCTGATAAGACAGGGAAAAGGGAGTGCCATTTTTCCTGTCTTCTGTTCTTCAAATTGCCTTAGGATCTTCATCAAATATAGATGGGGAAGGTTAGCGTTAACCTTTCCCATCAACACTGCACATCCTCTTGTCGCATACGTTGATATTCATTTTAAACCTTGTGTGGGGAAGAGGTGATAGGTTCCGATTTTGAAATAAACTCGCTCTTCCGTGGTCAACTCACCAAAAGCTTTATCTCTGCCATAAGCCTTCTCTAACCAATCCTTTCGCACATCAGGGTCGGATCGGGTGGATAACCGAGCAACATGGGGGCCTAAATTTGGAAGGTTTAACACTTCTGAAATCGCCTATGCAGAAAAATCTATTGTCACACCACCGATGTTTACCTTGGTGCCTTGCTCCTTATTGTGCCAAAATAGGTACGTTTCTCCTAAGTACCAGGCACCTTGTTCAGAGAGGATAGGCCATAAGGGAGACCCTTTGAGGTGATTCCTAATAGCCTTAGGAGCGAACCCTGCAAAAGATTCGAAGTTGAGTTCCACAATCACCAAAGCAATTGTGGACTTCGTGTGGATAGCTTGAACACATTCCAAGGGCAACGTGAGTTGTTTTCCTAGTTCAGGCGCAGCTACTCCTCTTTCTGCCTGCCCAGATCATCTGGTAGGAGGTTCCTTTTGATGGATGCTGAATGAATGCACCTCCTATTCATTATGTTGTCCGGTAGGGACTTGCCTTTGACCTCTCCTAGGTTGTTTTGATCCACCTTGGGTCGGACTCTTCTGCTGGGAGCATTTCGGGGCCATCTGCAATCACACGGGCCGACGTTAGTAAGGTTGTTTAAGAAATCAAGTTATACCTTACTACTTGCCTTAATTAAAGATCATTTATTATTGTGTGATTGTACCCGAAAGGTAGGATAAGGGGTCCAATGACTTAGGTGGATTTGTGGTTTAATATCCCGATATACTTAAGGTCATATGATTTATGGCACAATTTATCTAAGTGTTAGAAGTAACTACCCTAATTGATGTCTGTTGGGCGATGAAAAATTTCAAAAAAGTTAGTCACTTTTCGGCAAGTGTCTCTTCCCCACGACTAAACTGAACACTCCAGGTTCAAGTCGGTTCAAACGGAAGTCAAATCGGAGTACCAGCGCGCGAGATATAGTTGAAAAAAACAAGGGTCACTCAAGCAAAAGTCGCAGAGAAAAAATTGAAAAACTTCCCCCCCGCGTGAATGCCAAATGAAGCTAAGTGTTGCGGCAGGGGGTTCCTATTTATAGGAATAGGGGACGCGATATCACGTACGCGATATCACGTACGCGATATCACGTGGGACGCGATATCGTGTACACGATATCTCGGCCCAACTGTAATGAGACACCTTAAAGAAACCAAATTTTTAATGATTTTTCGTGAAATTAATGTGAAAAGTGAGGACATTGGCAAGGATTAATGTATTCAAGGGTAATTACACGAATTCGAGAGGCACTTTGGATGATAAAGATGTGAATTTAACGATTAAAACTTTGGTGGTTATAAAGAAAAGGGAATGTAATGGAATATTGGAACATTAAAGTTTAGAGGGTTAATAAAGAGGAAAGAAAATTATGAAAATTAAGTTGAGGGTCAAAAATTGTGTGTTTAAGCGAGAGGATTAATGAAGATTACAACAAGATTACACAAGTGGGTCCTCCCCAAAGCAGGTTTCAACCTATTATGCCCTTGTGTAATCACACTTAAAGTGTTCGTGGGCACTAGAAGGGTTAAATGTAATCTACACTAAATCCACAAAACACACGCATGTAAATATCACTGAAATGAGATGAAAATTCTATGCTACGTGGGACACGAGCTACAATTATATGAATAGTGAGATGAGACGAAGTATAGAAAGGGATTGTAGAGATTGGGACATGAGGTAACAGACCTAGGGTATAATGAATCCTGCATGTAAAGCATGATTAACGTGTCATTATCCCATCGTTCCATGATCAGGACCAAGTCCATCCTTCTAATCAGTGACATCGCATTGTTTCATCCCCTGATGAACAACTGTGAGAGTACCATAACAACAAGGCGTATGATCACATGGCGTTTAGTACAAGGGAGGAGTGATTTTTGTTTTATGGCACTTTTCTTTTTCTTTTTCTTCATTTGCACTTTACTGAATCCAGAGAAATCACCAACCTTCAGGCATGGGTGCATGTCTTTCCAGTGGAACCCCCTAGAACAGCTTTTGAATTTTGAGTGCCCTTTTGAATACTCTTACTCCCATTTTCATTAGATCTACAAGGATCTTAGTACAACCATATTGCATGATAACACCCACAGATGACACCAAAGAAAATCCACAAGTCCCCTTGATGTCACACCCTAATCATTCCCTCTTGGTCCATCCTTCTTCATTCTGGGTACAATGAACACAAAATTAATTTTAAGTTTTAGAAATTTCAAGAATATCACTGTACCCTTGAACAGAACCTCGTTATTTATAGAGTGGATGAGTGGGTGTAGTGGGCTCACTGTTTCAAATAATTGATCACTCATGACTTAATAACATAAAACACATCTCAACCAACAATCCACATGAGTGTTTTATTCGTAGATGAGATTACTTACACAAACAGAAAAAGACAACACACAAAAGGATAAAACAAAAAGTTGAAAAATGAAAAACGGAAAAACAAAAAGTTTTAAAATTAAAGAAAATTAAAAAAATTTCTTAATCCTGCTTGTTATTGAAATGGGGGATACCCTCCATAACTAAACGGTTGAGTATGGCTAGGATTAATAAATGGAAAATAAGGATCCTTGCATATTGGAAATATTGAAGCTGGTCCATATGTATCACCTTGGATTTCACACACTTTATAATAAACACAGTGGGGCACTTCATACGATGTAGTTCCTGGATCACGAGTTGACCCACTATGATGTTTAGGACCATTAGATGGTATGCAAGGATGGGGCTGATGCCTCCCATGGTTGTGTTCATTGGGCCTTATGGTTGCTGGAGTGTTAGATGGTGGCCCTGATGAAGTTACATGAGGCGTTGTGTTCGAAGGTAAGGGTGCACCATAGTGTTGGGCTTGTTCTGGGTTGAAAGATGTAGTGGCCTTCGAGTTATGTTGTCCCTTCCTACGACCGTGTTTAAAGAAAGGACGCCTTTGATGTTGAGGAGGCTCTTCACTGCTGCTAGTAGCAGCAGCACAAGTGTTATTCATGGGTTGTGGTGGTACAAACACCTTAGGAACAGTTGGTGGCATTGTGGAAGGAGGGAAAGGATAAGAATGTTGAAAGTTAGGAGGAATGAAAGGTGCACAAGGTGGTGGTTGTGTTGGAGGTATGGGCTGATAGTATTGTGGAGAATGGTGTTGTGGTGAGATAAAGTGTGGTGGCCTAGTTAAAGAAACAGGAGGTTGAACATGATAAACATTTGGATTCGGAAAATATGAAGGGTGCCTCCAGTCTAAGGGTGGATTCCCCCACGACTGGGATTGTTGCCACTGTGGTCTAACACAGTATCTCTGTACGAACTCTGGATGTAATGTGTTTCCCCAATGCTCATGTAGATGTAACAAGATTGGGCATTGGCCTTTGGGGTGATCGTACAGGCATATGTTGCATTCATATGTATGATTGGCAGTTGAGCGCTTATTCCCTTCATTCTTTTTTTCCGAATGTCTATTATTTTGTCCTGCTTCTTGGGTTGTGAAAACTCTATCTCCAATGTTGTTGATATATTCTCCACACTTTTGATTCATCCATTCCAACATCTTATTGATCTTTGCCTCGGCTTCTTCTAACAATTGTTGTATTGGCAAAGATGATGTTTCCACCTTGGAATTTGTTGATCTCTCCTTGTTATGATCATGGACCTTTGTTGAGTTAATATTTTGGTCCCGTTGATGTTTTTCAACACTCTCCCATGTAGCTATTTCTCCTTCTTCTTTTGCTACCCGCTTAATAAGCTCTTGGATTTGATGGGTTCGTAGGTTGTATAGTTGACCTCGGGCATACGTTCCTAAGGTCTCTCTTGTTTCATTACGTAGCCCATCAATGATATGGTACATTAGCCTTTCCTCGGAAAACCCATGGCCTGGACAGTTGTTTAACAGTGAATAATATCTTTCTAAGGCCATGTCCAAGGGTTCATGTTTTTCTTGTTTCCATCCTTGGATTTGTTTCCTCAAGGCTGACACTCTAGCGTAGGTTTGATATCTTTCATTAAAGACCTCTACCATTATTGACCAGCATCGTATCTAATTTGGTTTCAACGATCTATACCATACTTTAGCTTGATCAACGAGTGTCATAGGAAAGAGCTTCAGTTTTTGCCAACTGTTATCAATGTTATTCCATGTGTAGGCATCGTAGAAGGCTAGTAAATGTTGATGCGAATCTAAGTCATAGCCTCCGGAAAATTTTGGAAAGTTGTTTAAATCTAGCCT
>MNCI01032607.1:154986-165982 GCA_015680685.1 Gnetum montanum | reverse complement strand
TACATTGGGCATCATGGCCTAGCCTACATAGCTTGTTTCAGGGTCCACACAACCATCCATGGGGCTTGTGCAACCCTCTATTGGCCCTACATAACCCATCTTAGGAACTACATAACCCTCCGCAGGGTCTACATGGCCCTTCTAGGGCCTACTCGGCCTTTTTTAGCACAATGCATCCTTCCGTTTACCAGGGTTTTGGTACTTCTCTTGAAATCATTCAATGTCAGGTGGAAGATTGAATGAGTGTGTGTGCATCTCCATGATCATTTGTAGGGGTTGGTCATTGTGAGTCTTATGTGTGTTATGTTTGAATCTTAGCCTTATGTTTGAGATGTTTGCTATTTCTTGGAGACATCTTTTCATATGCATCCTTCAATTTTGCTAAGACATCTACTATTTCCCAAAGACATTTTTCTTTAGTTTCCTTTATCATTTGAAATTTTTGTTCCTTGTCCATGTTCATCAAGTTTCCACAAACCTTCTTATCTTGATCTAAGTTCTTTTCATGCCAATACAACAATTACATAACCACACAAACAACTTTGTTCTTCATCTTTGTTAAGATTTTGACATACCAAAATGTTAACAATCTTCCCCTTTTTGATAATGTCCAAAACATAAGAAAATGAGTTAGTCTTGTCCTAAGTCCATCCTCGATACATAAGTTACTTGTTCCCCTTTTTGGACATAACCAAAAAGGAAAAAGTATATAAATAAAGTGCATATAAACATAAACATACTAATTAAGTCATTAAGATATAAATTCCTATGATAGCTAGGGATTAGGAAAAACGTGGAGGTTCGATAGTACATGAAACAAGGAAAGTGCAAAAGAAAAGAGCAAAGGTATAACACAGAGAGATAACAAGGGAAAACACCATCTATCCATAACTCATCTACAAACTTTTACATACCAAAATATTTGTAACTGTCATATCACATCAATCACATATGTGCAAAGTCCCAAAATCACATATGTGAGAACCAAAAAATATCTCCTTCTTTTTGAGCATCAATAAAAGGAAAGAGAAAAAAACCATCCAAGACTATTTCATGGCATCACTAAATTATAAAATTTCAAAAATTAAATCTTCCCTTGTATTATAAAATGTAGCTTATTAATTAATGGTTGTGACTTGTAAATTGCAAATCAAGAGTTTGATTTCAACAAGGTGCAATAGGATTCTAAAAATTATTAGTCATATTTAGAATCCAACAACATGCATCTT
The DNA here is from genome assembly GCA_015680685.1 of Gnetum montanum. Lineage (NCBI taxonomy): Eukaryota > Viridiplantae > Streptophyta > Gnetopsida > Gnetales > Gnetaceae > Gnetum > Gnetum montanum. The sequence continues at coordinate 164,753 of MNCI01032607.1, read as the reverse complement.
AATGTCTCCATGTTATTAAATATTTTTCCTAAAGCCTCTTAAATTTCATTTAGAATTATGGGGATGTCATACCTCAACAAAATGAATAATAATATTTTAAAAATAATCAAAGTACATCAAATCATTAAAGAGAGAGTCTAAAGAAAAAAAAGATCAATGGTTTTAGGGGTTTCATTTTAGGTTTTTGTCCTTAAAATCAATCCTAAAAAACCTTTCCTTTAGGATGGTTGGACCATTTACTCTATTCATGTTGATGATTCTCATTTCTTCAACTAAAAAAATACAAGAATTTCCTAAATGTGTTTTTAAAATTGAAGGTAACACATACAAAATTAAAATTAATTATGACTATTTTGAGCATTAGTAAAGTAGTACATAACCATCATATATATAAATTTTGATTTGGACACTAGTTTCTTATCAAAGATTTCTCATGGACTCAATCATAAACCTCGCATTTTGAAAAAGTAGTGAGCATCGATAGGTGAAAAGAGCAAGTTATAGAGGGAAATCATAAATCAAAAAGAGGAATTATGATTATTGAGTTATCAAATAATAAAAAATAGTTTAAAATTGAATTTTGATAAAATATCCAATGATAATTTTTATGTTAATTATAGGCCCTAGATTTGGGAAATATTTTGAACATCTTGTGTTTATAGTCTGCTGCATTTGGTAGAGGTGGTTGGTTCTTAGATATGTATCCTTATCCTTGACTCATAATCTAAGGTTGCATGCTTACTTAAAGCTTTTTAGAATGATTTCAAGTTCATTCAAATGCCCTAGGATCCTTTTGGTATGTCCCCTTAGGTTTTGGCTTGCACCCAAACCCTAAAGATGAAGTGTATCTTTAGGATTGCATTAACTATCTTGAATCAGTGCACCCCCAATGTCAATATAAGGACACTGATGCACTCTACTTGAAGGACATGTTTACTTGTCTTCATTTGCTAAGTATCCTAGGTCTAATAGGGTTGTGTTGATGAGTGTTGTACTAGAAAAATTTGGTTGCTAGAAAACTAAAACTTCTTGATGGAAATATTTTGACCCTAGATCCCAAGGGCCTCTGATAAAGAAGATCTAAGGCACCTTGGATGGTCTTGTTGATTACCTAGGGACTTAGGAAATATAAATGGGGGTAAACAATTTTAATAGAAAATGCAAATCTAATTCAAAAGAAAGCACATAAATTAATTGTGGAATAAACATGTACAACAAATGAACTGTAAACTTTATTTCAGTAATGAAATATTGAAAGTATAAAGTTTGAAATATGTGCAAATTCTATTTCAAAATACACAGGAAGCTCCACAGATAAAGCTTGAAGCCTATTAAAGTTGGCAAGTTATGTTCTACAGTTCACCTCATGATCTAGGTACTTCCCAACTTTGATTGCCAGAATTCCTTGCTAGTTCCCAAGTTGGATCTATAGCATTGGTGGTGATAATGGTGGATAGGGTGCTTGGTCTGTTGATGCTTTGGAGAATTGGTAAACTTAGAAAGTTGGATAATCAAGTTTTAAAATTTCTTAATATGGCATGATCATTAAATATTTTATATAATATAATGTTATCACATGTTGTTACAACTAGACATTTCAAATAAATCTAGTAGCCATGGCAGCTGGCGCTAGTTCAAACTTGAGTACCTTATCAAAACATCTTCTAATGATGCCATCATCTCAAATCTATGGGCCTCTAGGATTGAACCCTTACATCCTTATGAATTGATATTAGAAGGACACAACGTAGGTGGCCTAAGCATTGCTCACACATGCGAATAATTTGGTGCTAGGGTTGTAGTGGCCATGTACATTAGAGCACAGATGTATTCAACAAGTTTAGGAACTTGGCAATGTTTTCTCCTAGGGAGAGGCCATGGGGAGTAGCTTCCATAGAGCATCAAGCCTGTCTAAGAGTTAATTCTCTAGAATTTATGACATCCATAGCCATAAGAAATCACATGTGTGCTTAAAATCCTAAAAATGCATGTTACATCATTTTAGACAAGACTCATATTTGTTACAATAGCATCAATTTTCAATTTTGGAATTTGAGGTTGAGATGCTTATTATAGGGCAAAACAATTTGAACACATATGTTAAAGATTCAAGAGAATGTAAATTAATACTATTTAATAAAATATATAAAATTTAAAATAATAATGTAATAATTATTATCATAGTAAAATGGGGCCCATTTAAAACAGTACTATAATATCTATAAATAATCATTTAGAATATACTTATTTGTTAGTTTTTGTCCTATTAGAATAGGTGATAAAACTATAAACTTGTCTTCTCAATAGAAATGTAAATGAAATGTTTCATAGTGAATATCTGCTACTTGAATATTAAATCATGCTTTACAACTCAACTCCAAATGTTTCTGAGAAGGAAAATAAAGTACTTGCAATGAAAATTAATCATGCAATCATTGTCTATGAATAGTCGTTCACTGATTCATTATAGAAAAGTAGTAGTTTCATTGTACTGTAATGTTGTTTCTACATAGGTTGAATTACTCTAAGTTGTAACTGTGACCCTCTCACTAATTTAATGTGTGGAATAAGTGTGTTGGTCCTTACTTATTAGTTTATTTAATGAACTAAAGCATAAAGGCACTGATAAAATTGGATCCTTGCAAGAAAATATGTTATATATCAACCCACACTATACCCAATCACATGACTATTACCAAGTAAACACAAATTATTGGATTCATGAAATACTATAGCTAGGAATATGTCTCATCACAAAAAAATGACAAAAACCTTATGCAGAAAAAATATACTGCAATAAGAAACAGTATTCAAGGATTTTGGCTCAACTTCTTACCATTAGTGGGGTACTTTCACAAGAAGGTAGACCTATTACTTTATTTTTAGAAAAGTTGAATGAGTCAAGGATAAAATATACCATATATGAGGAGTTGTACATTATTCTTCAAGCTATCAAACATTAGAGACATTACTTATTACTCAAAGATTTTACATTGATGATAGACCATAAAGGACTTTTGTTTCTAAATTCATAAAAGAAGTTGAGTGTTAAACACATGAAATGTATTGTATAGTTACAAGAGTTTAATTTTTTTCTCAAGCACAAAAGTAGAAAAGCCAATGTGGTGGCTAGTGCATTGTTTAGGATGCATGTTGATGAGACACAATTCGCATGAGCTGCGATATCGCATCCTATGAGATATTGCATACGTGATATTGTGTCGTCCCCTGCGATATCGCATACGCAATATCGCGGTCCACCGCCAAATCTATAAATAAGAGGCGGTAGTCCCCTCATTTCTCATCCTAGTCTAGAAGTAGAAAATAGGAGTCCTAGAGTAAACGGAACTTTATTCGAGCAACATTGTACCTGAACACAAGTTGTGTACAACAATAAAGAGAACTTGATTGGATAAACCTTACAGTGCATGGAATAGGATTTTATTTAATTGTTATTTATTGCTTTCCTAGAATGCGGTATGAGTATGACTTGATTACGAGCATCTAAGGATGTGTATGGTTAGTCAAGGAATCGGCTGCTCATCGCATGCAGTATGAGTATGACTTGATTACAAGCATCTCATGTGACTACTTGGTAACCCAATGGCATATCTAGGATCTACGCTTGGTAATCCCAGTGGTAGTCATGCACGGAAGATGTGTATGGTTAGTCAAGGAATCGGCTGCTCCTCGCACGTAGGCTAGATAGATTCTCTCAACCCTTTCCTCCTAGTTAGGTGCCTCAGTATGATCACTTCGAGCACGTGCGTTACGTGCGGTGATCCCAACAATGATTAGCATTTGGTAGCCATGGTTGCATTGGTTCAGGGTGTGTATGATAAGTGGGAATGGATGCTGACGCTAGTTAATTTAGACTTAGTCCTTAGTTAGAGTTAGTTAGTCTCTCAACCCTTCACCTTGATAGCATAGGAGAAAAACATTAAAAACTATAAAAATCATATACCTCGAACTTACTTAACCATACACCGTGACAACTACAAGTAAGTTTGGGAAGACAACAAATGATTAACCCAAGTGTTCCATGGGGCGTGTAGGCATTTAGTCTACGGAGTTCGACCGGATCACGCGTGCTAAGCTCGTTTCGTATGGTTGAGTGTAGGGGTACCTCGCCACTCATCAACAACAAAACCAAAACCAGTTTCATCATGTTTCTTAATGTATTCCCTCCCTTCTAGAAGAATTAAGAAAGCATTAAATGAGCTTTGTTGCCTCACTTGTTCATCTATCATAGGAATCAACTCATGGATTCCATCAGGTCTAGCTACACTTAATACATTTCTTACTCCATTTGATTAGTAATATTGTCAAAATTTCATGATCATCCAAGAATCATGTTATTAGAATCATATGGAAGTAGATCTCATTTTGTAACATCATAAAACTCTCAATTTTAAATTTCAAGATATATTGTTCTCTCACCTCTTGAGATAAATCTATTGATAACTAATGTATCTTGTATGGTCTTAAATAAGAATTAGATAGCAAACCCAATCTAGTAACAACTCTAGATGAAGTAACATTTTTTTGGGCTTCCTTATCAATCAAAATATGAATCCATTCCCTACTAAGAAAACATCTAGCCCCAATCTAAAGCAACAATTTTCTTTTAGGATGGTCTCCTCTATTCACATTTTCCATGAATGCACAAGAATTTATTTTAGAAACTTGCTCAATCTTGGGAGCATTAGGATTAGCTATTTGAAGAGCTTCACTAGATTTCTTATTTTCTTTGATGGTTTACACATCCTTCCTCTTGGATGCCTTGAGAAGTGGACATTCTCATTACTTGTGTTTCCATTTTCCACATTTAAAGCATTGAATCTTTGATGAGTTGCTATCTTGACCCTTATCTCCCTTGCCTTGGTCCTTCTTGGCTTTACCTTTCTTATTGTCCTTTTCAATCATTTTGTCATGGTTTTCATCTTTGTACTCAGAGTTGTACTTGAATCCCTTCTTTGGTTTGGATCCCTTATTCTTTCCCTTAGAAGCTTGTTTGCCACTATCTCCAAATCTTCTTAGTTTAGTTTCTACCTTGAGTGCCATGTCATAAGTCTCATTGAGAGTTTGTGGCTTGTAAAATGAAGGATCTTCATTCACAAGTGACATAAAACATTAAAAATAAGGGCAAAGAGAGAGTCCTAAAGATGAATAAGAGTAAGAACAATCCTAATTTTACTATTGATAATCTTATTTAGGTGCACTTGAAGAATTAGAAGTTGAGAGGTGTTGACTTCTCCAAGTTGAAAGCTAAGAAGATGGTTCCTTTTAGAATAAACACCAAAATTAATAATAATTCTTTTGAGATTAACTTATCCAATGATGTTGGTATGTATTTTGTATTTAATGTTATAGATCTTATTCATTACCATGAATTGGTTAATGATAAAAACATACAAGGCAACATCGATGAATTGAATGGAGCTATTAACAATTCTCAGCCTTCAATGGAGACGAAGGCAAAAAATTATACTTAAGAGAAGGGAAGCTTCAAGCACCTAGGGAGTGAAGAGGCATGAGTACTTAATCTAATGGAAGAATCAATTCGCTAATGATGCTATATGGATCCATGAGAACAAACTTATGAACTAGGGGATCAGTTCTACCCATACTTTCTTATTTATAGGATTTTACTTTTTCAAAGATGGGAGATCTTGTGTGTAGGAACACCTTTTTTGATTCCCTTTTCTCTTTTCTATAAATGGGTTTTTGTAGGTTTCAAGAGCTAGAAAGATGTCTTGGAGGTCAAAGAGACATCTAAGCTAAGAATCAAGATGAAACATGATATGTCCCACATGTTTGAGAGATGTCTCTACCTAAAGCTGGCTTGTAACATGAGATGTCTCACATGTGGAGGAGACATCTTATCAGGTTTGGATACATCTTAGGAGAAACATCCCAGATTCTAGGAGATGTCTTAAGTGAGATGTTCCAATATTGAAGGAGACTTCTCACACCTTTAGGAGACATCTCCCACTTCCAAGAGATGTCTCATTTGAATGTTGATTTGTGTATGGAGATGTCTTGAAAATCCTAGAGATGACTCGTATGACTAGTGAGACTTTCAAGTTGGAAATTCCAAAGAGGAAATAGCTAGAAAAAGATGAGAATAGATAGAAATATTTGGAAACCTCCAAGATGAGCATGGAGAAATATTTTTCTAGATTTTGTATCTTTAATTTCTAATAAATTGTATATGTGTTTCATGCTTTAAAAACATGGAGAATGAGGAGAGGCATGAGAGATGATGAGAATGGCATAAGAGCATAAGTTAAGAGTGCATGAACATGTATGCAGCTCCATGGTCAAATTGAGTATATTTTTGGCATGTGTGTATCTCTTGTGTACTTATGTTAGTTTGATCTCATTTAGTTGTACCATGCATCAAGGAAAATCCTTGTGCAATTGTAGAGCCTCATTCTTTAAAATGTTGTTTGAGTGTTTGTGAGTGATTTGGATGTTTGTGGGTTGTAGAACCTTGATGCAATCTTCTTTACATTAATAAAAAATAACTATTTTTTTATCTTTTCTAGCATATTTATTATTTTTCATAATATTTGGATTCAGTGTAAACCTACTTCAATTACATACTCTCATAAGTTGCATATTTCAAGGAAAGTTAAATTCTCTTAAAGATGTTCTTAAGGATATGTGAGAACATAATTGGCATTTTTAGGGGATGTAATGATTAAAAAAATGAAATATCTCTTGGAAAGATGTGCAAAAAAATTTGGAAAATCACATGAAAATACAAAAGCTGCACAAACAACCTAACTACACAATGTTAGAAAAACAACCATAACTTCATCGTTATGAATCCAAATTAAATGAAAAAACATTCTTTAGAAAGCCTAAATGAACAGCTAAAAACCCATAACCTTCAATTACATAAATGTGTAACCATTCTCCCGAGAAAAAAAATACAACATTGATTGCTTTTCCATGCGAAAACATTAAAAACCTCAAAACCTAGATTTCACATAACCATGGAAATAGTTGAAATAGACAAAACCATTGAAACCCATTAAAAGTTACACCAAAATAATGGGTTAAGATTTTTTTGAAATTTAATTTTAACAAATCCTAAGGCCTAGATCTAAAAAAATGGCCACACCCCAAAATCTTGAGAAAAAAGCCATGAAATAGTAAGCCCTATTTTCAAAACCGAATCTACAAAAGCTAAAGCAAAAAAATGACTATAGATCTACAAATAGGCGGTGGGATTTTGTTAGAATTCCATTTTAATCCCTCCACTAGAGTAGATCTAGAAAAATGACCTTAACAAATAGGAAGCAAAAAACTAGAAAAACCATAAGAAACAAAGGCAAAAATAGGTAGAACTACTTACCTTGGAGCAATAATAGAAGAAGCCTAAATCGAGATGGGCCTAGGTACTTCTTCTATATCTTGAACATGTTCATCCACTTTTTATATCATAGGGTTTTCACTCTTTCCCCCTCGTTGCTTTGGTGCCATGGTAGGCTCAATGTTGGGAATGGTTGAAAATTGAGAAGGATGAGAGCTCAATGCTAGTTGTGAGGAAGATGGGAGGCTTCCACACTAAAAATTGATTACTACTGCCACAAGAACATTTTCCAAAACTCTTCTCCAATGCATTTTTATTGTAGAATGGAAATTGTGATCAAAACTTGCAAAATTTAACATATAAAACTCATCTAAAATCTAAATGCATAGCTTGAAACCCCAACACTAATTTAGTGCACCATAACTACAAGTGCAGTGAAGTGCAAAGGAGGAAAAGTCTAGTTCACATTAATTTTGGATGGGAAACAACTTCACTTTTCTAAATTTCAAATTCTTGGATTATGGGCCCCACCTTGCACCTTCTCTCTTGGCCAAAATCAACTCATATCTTTTTTCTAATTTGACACTTAAAACCTTATGGCAACATTAATCCCCATGCATCCATGCTAAGGATACCATGCCCAGCATGGAAACATAGCTTCTATTTCACAAAGTCTTAAAAACACAAATATTTTGCTATTTTTGGTAATCCAAACTTGCCTTTTTCAACCGTAGGTTCCCAAAAGTGGGTAAGCCATGAACAAAGCTAGACACCATGGATTTTCACATTAGGGAAATAGTGCCCAATGTGGAAGAAGAGGAGTAACATCCATTCTTACTTTCCCACATCCATCTAGCCGATTTTTGACCTTGAAATGAGCCCACATGACCTAGAACCCCTCCAAGAATCTTTGGTAGCCTTAGAATCTACTTGGCCTCTAATATTAGTCGAATTTGCTTCCTCATCCTCCTAGCCTAATCCTACATGTCAACATAAGCACATCAAGTGACATCTGCATGACAAAATTGTTAAACAATGTTAAAATAATGTAAAATATTATGAAATAAGATCAAACAAGATTAAAACAAAGTAGGATTGCTACTAGGTAAAATAAGGTAATAACAAAGCAAAATATGGCTAAATAAGATTGAAACATTGTCAAAACAAGGTAATATAAGGTACAATAAGGTTAAAACAAAATAAAAATATGACAAACATGATCAAGCAAGGTCAACACAATATTAAGTTTAATATATATTTTTTATCATTTTTTATTTAAGATAGGAAAAAATCTAATAAAATGGGCTACAAATTGTCAAAATTAGGAAAAATAATCTATAAATTGTTATAATTAGGAAAAAAGACTTTAAATTATTAAATTAATAGGTTTTCATGATGACACTAGTTTAAAAAAGCCAAAAAATTACTATTTCCTAGCATGTAGGGGCCATGGTCAATTTCAGGTCAAGGTTCAATGTATCTAGTTAATTTTCTAATCACTTTTCTCACATGTAGTGTATGGAAAGAAAAATAAAGAATTATGTTTATTTTGTTTTTATTTTCGTGTTCTTAGGGAGTCTTGTAGGTAGTGTATGGAACTTGGATTTTTAGCATGTAAATTAAAATAGTAATTAATTTTTCTTTTATGTGTTCATAAGCTCTTCTATACACTGCCATAGTGATGAGCCACAATATCGCATACGCGATATTGCATCGGCGATATCACGGCCCGCCACAATGTCTATAAATAAGAGGCAGTTTTCCCTATTTTAGGCACTTAGATTTAGACCCTTAGCCAAACTCTTGTAGTTTTACCATTCCAGAGTTAATAATTTCCATGTGCCCACGGTAGAAGTCTTAAAGTGAACGAATCTTTATTCGAGCAAATTGTACTTGAGCACACATTTGTGTACAGCAATAAAGATAAGATTTCTGATAAACCTTGCAACATGTGGACTAAGCTAAATAGGAATTAATTACTGTTGAATATTTAAATGCTTTCTTAGTTAATTAATCTCTCTCAACCCTTGAATCTCCTAGTTAAGTACACTCAGTATGACCACTTCAAGCATGTGTGTAGCGCTTGATAACCTAGTAACAAATAGCATTTAGTAATCCCAGCAGCGTTACAATAATTCAAGATGTGTGCACAAGCAGGAATGGATACTAGTGTTAGGACAATTAGAGCTTAGTTAGTGAATAGTTAATGAAAGTTAGTCACTTAGTTCTCTTCACCTTCCCCTATTAATATAAGACATTAAAAAGATAAAATATATAAAAATCATATACCTCAAGCTTACTTAACCATACAACCGTGATAATACAAGTAAGTTTGGGAAGACAACGATTAATTAACCTTAAGTGTTCCATTAGGGCACATAAGCACTTAGTCCTTAAAGTTTGATTAGACCGCATGTGAAACACTTGTATTCGTATGGTTGAG
>MNCI01032607.1:136065-154758 GCA_015680685.1 Gnetum montanum | reverse complement strand
TGCTCTTGCACAAATCTACATGTCACAGTTATACGCAGAATATGTTGCATGTGACCATGACACAAGGGACTACCATCCCATAGAAGTGAAACATCAAAGAGACTTGCAACAGGAGAGATATCAGACATCTTTGAAGGGTAAATGGCGCCATAATGTCCCACACATTTTAAGCGAAATTGGAGATGGTGAACCAGTTTCAATAGGTTCCCCACCAAATGATGTTCGCCCTCCTAACGATGGTCAAGAGGTGGTGTATTAGAACCTCCACTCCATGATTCAAAACACTAGTTCTGATCCCCACAAACACTAAGTGTTCAACGAGGGAACACAAACACATGATAAGGGTGGGCAGTCTGATCGTAATCACGATCAGGGTTGAGATCACTGAAGAGAAGGTAGGAAACATCGTCATGGCAATGGTTCTCCTTCTTCTTCACCTTCATGATCACATTCACCATCTCCTTCAGTTTTAGGATGTAGTCATAAGGAACCTATATAAAGGTAAACAAAGTAAGAAACCTCGATGAGAGAGTCGAGAACAAGGATAAGGGCACTCTATAGAATCGCGGCATAGAAGAAGGGAGAGTAGGGAACCGCATAGAAATCATAGGCTCTATGAAAAAAATGACCATGAAGAACCCCTACTCACAACCTGAAGCATGTTAGATATCACAGAGGTCGTAAGAATTCCCAAAAGGCACCAAAAAGATAGTAGGATCAAGAGGTTAGACATGAATAACATCCCACGATTTGAGGAGGGATACAATGTTGATCCCCAAAACCACTTACAAGAATTTCATGATGCATGTGCCTTGCAAAACATCGAGAATGAATGGAAAAAGCTAAATTTGTTCCCAAGGATACTAGTAAAAGAAGCAAAAAGCTGGTACTAGTCCTTAAAATCGGAATCCATTTGAAGGTGGAGTACGATGCTGGAATTGTTTAATGATAAGTATCAAACATACTTGCAGGTGTCCAACCTGCAAAAGCAAATCCAAGGATGGAATCAAGGAAATCATGAACCGTTGGATGCTACCATGGGCTATTATTATGCACTGTTACATCGTTGCCCAAGCCATAGTTACCCACAGCAGGATCAACTACATCGTCTCGTAGATAGACTTAGGCATAAAACCAAGAGAATCCTTAGAACATATGCCAAGGGAGATTATCAAAGCTTAAGTTCCATCAGGTTCATAGATTGCTAGAGCAAGTAGCCAAGGAAGAAGGAGAGCTACGTAAGAGAGAAAGTTGTGGAAGAGTACAACTGAGATCCTTCCCTTCGAGAAAGGGGAGTGATATTCTGTGAGGAGGAGGAGGAGTCACCACTCAAAGAGACAGTGAATAGGAAAACTATGCTGCTCCAAAAATTAACAACAGAAGTGTCGACAAAGGTAGACCAAATGTGGGACTCCTTGGATAGTAGATTTAAAACCATTCTTAAAATCATAGAGGAGTCCAAGGAGAGAAGTAGTGACTATGAAAAAAAGAAAAAGAACATGGACCATGCACGTAACAAAGGTAAGGGTCAAATGGCCATCATTGAAGAGGTTGTGGATTTTGATATGGACAATGACGGTGGATGTGAGATATGCCAATATGACCATCCTAAGGGATGTTGCCCAGTAATCTCACAACTAAAAGAGTCTAGGGTGTATGCACTCAACCCATGACTTAACAAACAACAAGCACCCTGGTGGTTACCTTATCCCCAAGGTAACCCAAGGTAGTTCCAACAACCTTTAACGTATTATCCAAGTGGAACTCCACCACAACCTATTGAGCAATACCAATAGTGGCAATACCCAGAATCATGGGGGATGCCACCACCAAGGCAACAATACCCTTACCGGCAACCAGATCCATATGGCTATTACATGCAGCAGCCAATCTCTCCATGTGACTTTGTTGGTCATGTGACATTATAACGTCACTACCAAGCTTAGGAGTATTATAGGACTCCTTCTCCTGGGAGAAACAACCCACAAACATACCATACTACAAACCCATCTGCAACTCTCACACTGATAGCTCCATTACCACCTACTCCAACAATGCAAGGGAAACTCCCCACTCAACCGCAGCAATGCAATGCTACGAGAGCTATGAACATCCAACCTACTGCTTGTTCTGACAACTGTACAAAGAGAAGACCTTTCTTCAAAACCAATAGTTGAACCAAGCTCTCACAACCACAAGTGGTTGAGCCTCTGAATGCTTCTCCATCAAATAAGGCTTCAGAGCTCCCTTCAAATTAAAAACAAAGCTCAATCCACATGGTTACGTTAACACATGCCATCACTGACTAGATTAAGGAGGGCCACCTTCCTAGGAAATTATCTGACCCTGAAAGCCCTTTAATCTATCTCCAAGTCATAGGGAATGAAACATGTAAAGCTCTTCTGGACTCAGGTTTTATAGTCAACTTAATATGATAAGAGATGTATAAAGCTTGAAACTTGCCTCCACTAAAGAAGAGCAATATTCGCTAAGAGCTGGCTAACCAGTCCATCACTGTTCTCTTGGAACTGGTGGAGGACATCGTTACCACTGTGTGTAGGTGGTCATACCTAGCTGATTTCCTAGTGAAACAAGTAAACAATGACAAAGAGGACTTCCTAATAATAATGGGAAGGGCATGGCTAAGTACCATAAACGCATGCCTAGGAATTTGTGATCTTTCCCTAGAAATATCTAAGAAAAATATTTTTGGAAAGATCGAGAAGAAGAAAGTTCCATGCATCATATACAATGATACAAGGTGTGATTGCATATAGGAATGTTCAGCATTGCTTGCATGCAACTGGTGTGCCCAAGAAATTAACATACAAAAGTGCCCGTATGTAGCAACCACACAACAAGAAGACACCTAGTGATTGATAGCTGATCAAGAGAGCAACTCACCAACTTGCATGGAACTAACTGGGGGAAGAACTTGCACCCACGTTGAAGGCATAGATGCACTAGAGGAAGAGTGTTGCCAACTTCCAATCCTTAACCTGGAAACATCAATAGGGGGAAGTTGGAAATTTCCAAAAACTTCGAACAAACACTTCGATAAAATATTACTAGTCAATGCGCCACAAACCAAACCTTACCATGAATCTAGAACGGTCAATGCACATAACACATCAGAGAAAGGATGACCTCACTCATTATTTCGGACCTCCTCCTTTCAACTCAGTCATGGGGGAGATTGCCACCTATGTTGATCAATCAAGACCCTCAGTTCCTTTTTAAGTTTTTGTTTTGCACATTTTTGTTTTACACATTTTTGTTTTACAATTTTCTTTAACTTTTCTTGTTTTTGTTTTGCAACATCATTCATACTTTTTCGTTTATTTGTGCATTTATTTATTTTATTAGGTTTTTCACCTAATAAGTGCTCCTGATGATGGTATGAACTATATTCCATTGATTGCTAATGTTTGGTTTTTACCTTTGAGTTATGATGTTGATACTAAGGTATGGTTCTTTTGATATAACAAGCAATGAGTCCACATCATCCATGCATCTATGAATATTCTATGGTCTTTCTTGGCCTAGAACTGTATAGTCTCTTTCCTTAAATAATAAGAACTATCAATGAATTGGTGATTGGGCATTTCTCAAATGAAGGAAGGACTTAAGGATTGAGAAGGGTGTGACTTCAAGGGGATTTGATGCATTTGTGCTAGCCATTCTCTTAGGTGCTTGGATGTTTTCTTCTTGAGTTTTCCTTATCATTCCAATTTTTCTCCATTATTGGGAAGCTAAGCTAATAAAAATAATAAGTCTTTGCATGGTGTGGTTCTCACGCAAAAGAAAAAAAAAGTGAGAATTCAAAGCAAACCCCTTAGATGAAATAATCATTTGGGCTACAAGCATTGGTTATGAAACTAAACAAACATGTTCCCTCTAACTAAGGCCCTTTCTCGCTTCATACTTTCTCCTTTCTCATTTCATCGGAATGGTGGTGACTTCTTTGGCAGAAGCATTCTTGTTACTTCAAGTGGATGGATTGACCAAATGTATTAATGCGAAGTCACTGGATGTGGATTTTTTGAGGTTGGATTTGCAATGAGATCTACTAAGTCACATTAACCATTAATACACAATCAGTTGTACACCACCTTGTTCTTGAGACTCCATTCCATTCTCTTCTTTCCATTATTCTTTCTCCATTTTTCACCTCATTGCCGATTGTATCAATAGTCTATATTTTGGTTGATGCATTGTTTTCTTTTTGGTAAAATCTTGTGGTTAATACTTTAACTCTTGTTTCCAAATGGCATTTCCAAAGCCTATGGACTCTTTGAATGCGGGATTGTCAGGGCATTAAGGGCATGAGCTTGCTTTGGGGAGGACCCACTGGCATTCCTATTTTCTCCATCAGTTAATTTCTTTCCCTTAAGCATTTTCACAATCAACATTTATTTTGTTCATTTCCATCCCTGACATGCATTTTATCGGTGTTGTCGTTGTTTCTTTTTCTCCATCTTTCTTATTCCTTATCTTTTTCCATTCTATCGCTACCGGAGGATCACTATTAGTCATGGGGGTCCTGGTCCAATTTTTTTCAATTTTTTCTAAACCCCTACACCTTGGGTAGTCACCGATGTTATATCTCCAAAATCCACATAAGCCAAATCACAACTCAGTAATGGACCTTTCACCAAGGTAAGGTATCAACTGCATTGTGATTCATTTACCCTTGCTAATTTAAGACTATGTTGTATGTGCAGATGGCAATCATACACCAATGGATTGGATCTAGAGGAAACACTTGGAATGGATTGGTGCTGGAGTAGTTATGAAAGGAACAAGATTGATGGCATGCTTATGGATGGATAACGAAAAGCGCAATCTTGCCATCAGCAACAATAGACTTCTTCTTCTCTCTCTTTCTCTTCTCTCTTCTCTCTCTCTCTCTTTTCTCTTCTCTCTCAGCTGCCAAATAAGGATGGATGTCAAATGTGTATAGTGTTCACTCTTGTTATCATGAACACTAATATTTTCATGTATTGTAATGATGATCTGTTCACATATCACCCCATTAGTGTCATTCAAGTCAATAATCCCATACCTTCCCATTATTTTGTAAGGAACTCGAGGATGAGTTTTTATTTAGTGATGGCGGTATGATGAGCTATGATATCGTAGCCCACTGCAATGTCTATAAATAAGAGGCGACTTTCCCTATTTTAGGCACTTAGATTTAGACCCTTAGCCAAACTTTTGCAGTTTTACCATTCCAGAGAAAGAATAATTTTTATGTGCTCATAGTAGGAGTCTTAAAGTGAACGGATCTTTATTCGAGCAAATTGTACCTAAGCACACATTTGTGTACGGCAATAAAGACAAACTTTCTGATAAACCTTGCAGCATGTGGACTAAGCTAAATAGTAATTAATTATTGTTGAATGTTTAAATGCTTTCCTAGTTAATTAATCTCTCTCAACTCTTGACTCTCCTAGTTAAGTACACTCAGTACGACTGCTTCGAGCATGTGTGTAGCACTTAGTAACCTAGTAACGAATAGTGTTTGGTAATCCCAGTAGCAATACACTGGTCTAGGATGTCTGCAGCAAGTGGGAACGAATATTGGTGTTAGGACAATTAGAACTTAGTTAGTGAATAGTTAATAAAAGTTAGTCAATTAGTTCTCTTCACCTTCCCCTATTAGCATAATACATTAAAAGATAAAAGATATAAAAATCATATACCTCAATATTACTTAACCATACAACCATGAAAATACAAGTAAATTTGGGAAGACAACAATTGATTAACCTTAAGTGTTCCATTAGGGTGTGTAAGCACTTAGTCCTTCGAGTTCGACCAGATCGTGTGTGAAAAGCTCATATTCATATGGTTGAGTGTAGGGGTACCTCGCCACTCATCACATAGCATACATAGCTTGGATTTTCAATATTTGAATTAAAATAGTAATTTCTATGTGTTCTCATGTACGCTCTTGTGTACTCTACCATAGCATATGTAACTTGGGTTTTTAACATGTGAATTAAAATAGTAATTTCCATGTGTTCACATGTACGCTCTTCTGTAAGCTATTGTTGTTCAAGGTCACTTCATGTTTTACTAGTTGCATTTATGATTATTATCATGAATGGTTGCATGTCTTTATTGCTTGCAAGCCCCAAGTTATGATGGTATTACCTTTGGCAATTATGTTGAGAATGGTTCTCCTCCTCTTCCCATGACTTAGTTTTATCCATTAATGGACTTGTTGTATTTTATTTTATTTTGTTATATCATTGTTTGATGTGGTTCCATTTGGCCATAATGGTTCCAAAAACCATGTGTTATTCTTCTTGTTATATGTTGTAATATTTTGAATAGTGCAACCATGGTTAAGGACATTTATTTTTATTTGACATCACATAGTGTGACCATAGATACTATTTTGGCTAAAATGTTTTTGGTTATTTATGTTTTATATTTTTATATGCTTCAACTTTCTTACATAAGGGCTATGAGTTAAAACAAAAAGGTTATAAAATTTGGAAATAAGATTAAAAATGTAAAATAAACATGTGTTTTAAAGTGAAAACTATGAATAGTGCAATAAGGCAAATAGGTCCTGATGTACACATTAGGGAGATAAGAAGAAGTTCATAAATTTACTCATTTAGGCCCTTGTAGGCCATTATCATATGAATTTTAGGCCTTTGTGGGCCATGATGTTGCCTATTTTAGGACGTAGTGGGCCATGATCACACCTATCTACCAAGTATGGGATGATCTCAAAATAACATGTAAGGATAAAATAAGTGATAAAACATCATACAATGTTGCAAAGTAAACAAACGACCATGAACAAAAGAAGGCATAAAGTATCCATAATATATTTTTTACTTAACTTCCAATGAATCAAGGGTCATCCTAGTTTCACAATTCTTGTTCAAAATGCTAATTGGTAGGTGCTTTTATTGATTATTTAGAATTATAGAGTTGATGTTGTTAACATTATAGGTGTTCTTATTATTGGCCCTAGTTTGAGTATCCGGAGTTTTCTCTTGAAACTCCACCTTTGAATCTTGCTCAATGTTGATGTTGTTGATAGATGGTGAACATGTGTTATCCCCACAAATGACAATCTCACCACCCTCATATGGTAAGTGGATCTCTTGATGTATAAGGGATGAGACCATATAGAGCTTAGTCAACCATGGCCTTCCTAGAATCAAGTTAAACTAGGTGTTTCTTCAACTATAAGGAAATTGAGAGTTATTTTGACCAAAACTATGCTTGGGTCATGTCCATGGTAGGCTTGATAGAAAAACCTTAGCCAACACCATGCCTAAGCTATATACATCAGATTTGTTGGAGATCCCTTTATTTAGAGTAATGTAGTTAGGGTCTATGTATCCCATCATTCCTTTCAGCTCTATCATCACATGGAACATGTGCAAAATACCTATGAAGGGGTTTACACAAGTCAAAATTAGCAACCTTAGGTTTCCAATAATGGTTCAGCAAAATATTTGATAATTTTACTTCTCTGTGGAACATTGGTAGTTCAGGGCTATGCATAAAGGCAAGTGCCTCCACTGACTATGTTAGAAGCAACACAAAGGTGGTTGTCCAATGCCAAGTACCCTAATAATTACATTAGCACCCTTCCTCTCCTTGAGAGGTTATCATGCAGATGATGGACTAGGGTGCTACTGGCTACATACTCAAATATTTGCATCAACTAGCTGGTGTTGGAGGAATTGTTTTAGCTATACAAATCCACAACACCACATGAGAGGAGGATGATGCATGTTACTAAACACCTTCATCTCCTTCACAAAATTTTTGGATAGATGTTATCCAAGTTATGATGGATATTATTTTGTTGCTAGTTAGATTTTCTGATAAGAAAAAGAGTAATGGAAAATGTTAGCTATCAAGCTTATACTTTCTACACCACCTCTAATATGCTTGGGGTAGAGGTTAGGTAACAACTAGAAATATTAGTTTAAATTAGGAATTTTTAGGATTTATTGAACACTAAGAGGATGCTGGTGTAACATCTAAAATAGCATTTGAACTTTCCAAAATTGGTAAGATGATGAAATGATGCTATTGTAGCATCAAACCAACATATTTTTAAAAAGGAACTTTTAAAAACCAGTAAGATGCTGAAATGACACTACTATAGTATCAAACCAACATCTTCCAAAAATGAAATTTTCCAAAACTGGTAACACATTGAAATGATGCTACTCTAGTATCAAATGAGAATCTTTCAAAGTTAGAATTTTCCAAAATCATTTGGATGTCAAGATGATGTTGCCATAGCATCCAAACTAGCATCCATTAAAAATTGAAAGTTTCCAAATTCATTAGGATGTCAAGATGATGTTGCCATAGTGTCCCAACTAAGAAATAAGTCAATCAATAGTAAAGAAGGGACACACATGCAAAACAACACTCCTTGTTGAATAATAACATTTTGGTCTAAGGATGGACAAGACATTGCATGTTGAGTAATAAGTCTTAGGCATACAAATTAGAGCCCTATGGTAGAAATCAATGTAAATTGGATCCACAATAACATCTATATGAAGTGAAATTTGCAAAAGGAGTATAGACAATTAGATGAGTAATAGCATTAAAATATGAATGGTGTAGAAGACATTACAACTAGGATGCTTGAAAGGAAAATTCAACATTAGTTTTTGAGAGGAACAGAGTGAAGACCATTAGTGGTTGGCTGTAATTAATATGTTTGTTTAGGAATGCCACCTATATAGAAAAAGGTTAATAGTGAAGAGGAAATTTTTACAAAATTTTGGAATATTTTCAAATAAATGTTGTATATCTAAAGGTTCCTGCATTACTAGGTCAACTTGAATTTTCATATAAGAAGTTACATTTGATTGAATAATCAAAGTATGTATTACATCTTGTTGGAGCACTACTATTCTCAACAGTTATTACTCTTATTAACATAAAATTTAAATAATACTATTGTCTTATTTTGAAAGAGTGTGAGATTGTTTTAAGGATGTCTAATTATGATATTCAACTTTAGCATTTTAAACGAACAAATTTAGAAACAAAAAAATTAGCATAATTGGTAGATAGTAAAAGATGTCATTGTCATACAATATTAGAGATGTAGAAATTAATAGTTGATGTAAAATTATTATAGTAAAGAGGAGGAGTACTAGAAATTAAAGGAGTGATGACATTGAGACAAAGAACATTAGAATGTGAGATATTGTAACTAGGAATCTTAATTTTAGAAATCTTCAAAATTGACCATAGTTAAATATGATCAACATGTAAAAGCAATCCAAATTGGAATTTTCTAAGAAAAGCATACGATGATAACATTGATGTTTTGGAGTAGTTAACATTGATACATAGAAGCTTGTTTGTAATCTACTGTAATTTTATGGAGGATCTTGTAGTTGCTCTTCTTTTGACCTTCTGCTTGTTACTTTTATTTATTATGCTCATCTATGCTTGGGTTATTTTGATGGGATAGGAGTATAATAGCCATATTTTTTACTTGTAATTTTGTTGCTTTGGTATGCTCTCTTTGGGGTGTGGAATCCTTAAATATTTTTTGTTGATGCTTTTTTATTATAAATTGTACTTATTGCATTTGTGATTGTAGACTCTTTGTATATATGTTCATGTTTAGGTTTATCATGAATTAGGGAAAAAAATCTTGAGACATGATGCAACAATTACTTCTTTCTAGAAGGGTAATCAACCATATAGGTTATGAAATTGAGAAATACAAATATGAAGAGATGTTAGAAAACTACAATAATGGAATAGGAAAAATTAGATGGCCATTAGCATAGGTATGAAGGGAGTCAAGAAGATTGTAATAAGGATGTTTAATAATTTAGTTTAGGTTGAGTGGTTGTGAAAGGACAACTAGATTTGTTTAAATCAATGAAGAAACCATTACAATATGTAATTTGAAAATTCTAATTTTGAATAGTAATTTGGTATGAATTAAAAAGACACTAAGCAATCAAGAGGAAATTAAAACGTTGACATACAAAGAAATCTTGAAATATTAGAAGAAGAAGAATTAAGGAAGATATTCAATATTTGTTTTGGACGAGGTTGACTTGCCATATAGTACAAGTAGTGTTTATGTATAATATTTGAAAAGAAACATTAACAATATAGTCTAGAAAATTTAGAAATCAATTTTTAAGAATGAATTAGTCAATTGGAATAAAGGAGGATTAAAATTTAAATTAGTAGTATTTTTTTCATGTGGAATGGAATGTGAGACATGAAAATATGTTGGATTGGTGATGTAATTGAAGCTTGATATTGGGAAAGAACATTAAAGTAAAAAAAACATTGGATCAAGTTAAATCTATGTTTTGTTGCAACTATTCAATCTTTAAAATGGATGGATTATTAGTGAAGAGAATGCAAATTTAGAGTAATAATATAATATTGAATAACAACTTTGAGATATGTGGTGGGATAAATCATTGTTGCTATATGCATCATTAATGAAGAAAGTATGTTAACTAAATGATGATTAGTCCATATGCTAAATCAATGGTTGATATTGAATTAATGGATTAGTTAATATGCTTACTTCAACAATTAATCATTGTTATTGACAAAATATGCATGAGTCAGTACTAAATGTTAGTAATAAGGATGGAACCAAAACTGAAAAATTGGAACAAGGATAATTATAAAATATGTTAAATCATAGATTGTTAAGGGAATTGATTGATCATTATTAGGAGAAGACGTAATGCACAAATTAAATTGATATTATGAATGCAACCTTTGAACCTTGGAAAATCAATGGTTGACTCAAATGCAAAATTATTTAAAATTAGATGAGTGATAAGAACATATTACAACAAGGATGATTAAGAAAGTCACAAAACCATCATTTGGGATGAAAAATTTTATAAGAAGCCTTGATAAATTGAGATAATAATTTGGTTAAAACTATTTAATATAAAAAATTTACCTATTTCATCTTCTTTTTCTAGCATTTCAAAATTTTTCTTCAAATTCTTAGGCTTTCTTGGCTTCACTATTCACTTTTGTTTGATGATCTAAATGTAATTTTAGTTTTACCATTGTTAATCATTTTCATACTTTTTTTTTGAAAAAAGTTCAAGTTATTAAATTAATCATAATCAAAATGTACAGTTGTTCTGTACAATCTCAAAATTGAGGGTAATTTCCACTTTCACTTCCTTGACACCTCTACCTCACCAAACCCCCAAACCCTTATCCTCCAATCCGTTAGATATCTCTTGAGTAATCCAAAAATGGCATTTTGTGCTACAAAATTCCCACAACAGCCCCACCTACCTTAGGACCCCACAAAGAAACACAAAAGTCAAAAGGACACGTCACCCTAGATTAATTGCCTATAAATGGCATGGAAGGTCTGCACGTCGATAGATGGCTCTCTCTTGGTAGTGGATAGCATCAAGAATAGCTTGATGTTTCTTGGTATCCATAATTAGCCTATTGAAAGTCTTTGAACTCCTTTTCTTTCATCATGCATTCCTCCATATTCCCTTCTCTGTTAGGTTGAAGCTCCCTCTCCCCCTACGATGAATGTAACGATGCAAGGAAGAATAGAATATGCAACATGAGAATTTTCCTACATTCTACTAGAAATGGAAAGAAAAAGATCATATAATGAAGTCCCAAGAAATTAGAAGTAAATATAACAATGTGATAGCTTTGGACAACAACATGACAGTTTTCGTTGCTATCCATTGACAGCTTACGTTGCTATCCTTGGCAAGCAACATGTGGAAGTGATTGTCATCAATTGCAACATATGGTGAAAACTCGTTGCAATGCATCCATTGAAATCTATTCATTGTTATCTTGTAATGGTCTCATATTTTTCTAATAAATGGTAACTGATTCCAAGGCCTTTTGGGTTCTTAATCGAAGAACAAGGCATGGGGAATCAATGGCAGTGTAGCAATTTAGGTCCCTTTCACAGTCACTTATAGTCTGCATACACCATCACCGTAGAGTGCTTGTGTGAAAGAAGATCTGGAACATTCAAGCATCAATGGCTGGAGGTCAGTTCGATCTGTTTTTCAAAATTGATTTGTGCATTTTTATTTCATGCACATTTGTAGATTAAGAGATCTGTTTTTACATGCTTCCGCTTGTGCAATTCGGTTTTTGATGCACGTAAGATTTCTTACATTTGGTATCAGAGCAGGTTGGATCTCTGCCTTGATGCTTAGTTTTGGTTTTCTGGGTTTTTCTTGGGATAATTTTGAACATACCGATAAGTGATGCCTTGGTATTTTGAAATATCCTTTGACATGAAAAAGGAATTTTACTGCAATTTTGGACATTTGAATTTAAACTGATGGCCTTTGAAATATTTAATTTGCTCACATGGGTGAGTAATTTTGGCATTTGGAATGGCAGTTTTTAATACTACCATTTTTCGAAATAAGGATGCATTGATTTAAATGATTCATGTGGAAGAAAATATATATATAGATATATATTCCATTGTTGTTTTGAAAAATGGCAATTATGGACTCATGTTTTGGTGTTTTTCAAGCAAGAAATGATTGTAAGTTTTTGCATGCTTGCTTAGAATTAAATTGCATTTTGTCAATATTGATTTTGATGCATAATGTAATCGTATGTATAACAAGAAAGAAAATTTTTGCATCATTTACTAGTGATCCTTATAATTTGTATAGTCATAGAGTGGCCACAACATCTTTGATTATACAAAATTATAAATTAAGAGTTTTGGATCACATAAGTAATTGTGATTAATCACATGTAATATAATAGACTTTATCCCACAGGAATTTCTATTATATTTAATATGGTCAATCAGGATGAAATGTTGAATTATTTTTCTTAATTTGCCCACAGGGATTAAGAAAAGGCATATAATTCAATAGTTTCCTCATAAGGATATATGGATCTATTTGAATTAAAATTTAGCCCACAAGCAATTTTATGTCATTTGATTCATATCTTGCATGTTTTACATTGGTAAATGTGCCCTAAGGTATTTAATCACATATATAGTATTGTGATTAATCATCTGTCATATTATAGATTTTGTCCAACATGAATTTCCATTATATTTACAGTGATTAATCAGGATGAAATATTGAATTATTTTTCTTAATTTGCCCACAGGGATTAAGAAAAGGCATATAATTTAATAGTTTCCTCATAAGGATATATGGATCTATTTGAATTAAAATTTAGCCCACAAGCAATTTTATGTCATTTGATTCATATCTTGCATGTTTTACATTGGTAAATGTGCCCTAAGGTATTTAATCACATATATAGTATTGTGATTAATCATCTGTCATATTATAGATTTTGTCCCACATGAATTTCCATTATATTTAAAGTGATTAATTAAGGTGAAGTATTGAATTATTTTTCTTAATTTGCCCACAGGGATTAAGAAAAGGCATATAATTTAATAGTTTCCTCATAAGGATATATGGATCTATTTGAATTAAAATTTAGCCCACAAGCAATTTTATGTCATTTGATTCATATCTTGCATGTTTTACATTGGTAAATGTGCCCTAAGGTATTGCATCACATATATAGTATTGTGATTAATCATCTGTCATATTATAGATTTTGTCCAACATGAATTTCCATTATATTTACAGTGATTAATCAGGGTGAAGTATTGAATTATTTTTCTTAATTTGTCCACAGGGATTAAGAAAAGGAATATAGTTTAATAACTTCATCATAAGGATATATGAGTCTGTTTGAATTAAAATTTAGCCCATAGGCAATTTTATGTCATGTGATTCATATTTTTGCATGTTTACATTAGTACACATGTCCTACAGTTTATAACCTGAAATTTAGTGACATAAGCATGTTTATTTTGCAGCTATGCAACCTATAAATTACTCTGACTTTAACTGTGACATTCCTGAATTGATGGGTGATAATTACAAGGTGTGGAAGGAGAGAATTCTCCTTCATTTAGGATGGATGGACATTGATTATGCTATCCATAAGGATGAATCACCTGTGGTTAATGCAACCAGCCATCCTGATGATATTGGTCTTTATGATAAATGGGAGCGATCTAATCGTCTCTGCGTAATGTTCATAAAAACCAAGATCTCGGCTGGTATACGTGGATCATTGGAACAGTATAACAATGTGCGCGCTTTGTTAAAAGCTATTGATGAACAATTTGAAACATCAGACAAAGCGTTGGCCAGCACCTTGATAATGAAGTTCTCATCCATGAAGCTCACTAGAATTGGTGGTGTGCGTGAGCACATCATGCACATGAGGGACATAGCGGCTCAACTAAAAACACTTGAGGTTGAGATGTCTGAATCTTTCCTTGTGCACTACATCCTAAACACGCTCCCACCGCAGTATGGACCCTTTAAGATTTCTTACAACACACATAAGGACAAATGGTCAATTAATGAATTGATGACCATGTGTGTGCAAGAAGAGGGTAGACTTGCCATGGAAGCGAAGGAAAGTGTGCATCTGGCCATGCAAGGAAAGAATACAAAACAAGTCAACACTAAAGGGAAGGGAAAAATCCCTCCACAAGCTGATATCAAGAAGGAATCTAGATGCTTTTTCTGTAAAAAGAAAGGGCACATAAAGAAAGATTGCCTTAAACATCAGAGATGGCTTGAAAAGAAAGGTACTCAATCCTCATTTGTTTGTTTTGAATCTAATATGGTTGATGTTAGTCATAACACATGGTGGATTGACTCCGATTCTACAATCCATGTTACTAATTCCTTGCATCTATTCAGGCAACAAGATGCGCTCACATGTGAAAGCGATTGGCACATGCAAATTAGTTTTAAGTAGTGGTTTTGTTTTGGATTTGGAAAGGACATTTTACATTCCTTGTTTTTCAAGGAATTTAATTTCTGTATTAAGGCTTGTATCATTGGGATTTTCCTTTAACTTATTAGATACTATGTTTAGTTTATCTTATAGATCTAAAATAGTTGGAAATGGTACAATAACAGATGGTCTTTTTCAACTTATTTTACAAAACGACACTTCTTACACTTCTATGCATGTTCATGCTGGCATTAAGCGATGTGTTATGAATGAGGAATCCTCTATGTTATGGCATCGTAGATTAGGCCATATCTCTATTGAGAGAATCAAGCGCTTGGTAACTGATTGGGTACTTAGTACTCTTGATTTTACTGACTTTGACACTTGTGTAAACTGCATAAAGGGAAAGTAGACCAATGTGTCAAAGAAAGGTGCCAAGAGGAGTTCTTCCATATTAGAAATCATACATACAGATATTTGTAGTCCAGATATGGATGCATATGATCAACAGTATTTCATTTCCTTTATTAATGACTACTCACGATACATGTATCTCTACTTGCTTCATCACAAAAATGAAGCATTAGATGCCTTTAAGGTATTTAAGGCTGAAGTAGAGAAACAATGTGGTAAGCAAATAAAGATAGTGAGGTCTGATAGAGGTGGTGAATACTATGGTAGATACACTGATGATGGACAAGCACTTGGTCCCTTTGCTAAGTTTCTTCAAGAGCATGGGATTGTTTCCCAATACACTATGCTTGGTTCTCCGGACCAAAATGGTGTGGCAGAAAGAAGAAACCGAACATTATTGGACATGGTGCAGAGTATGCTTAGCAGCTCCAAGCTTCCTAAGTCTTTGTGGAATGAATCCCTTAAGACGACCGTGTATATATTAAACCGAGTTCCAACCAAGGCTATCTCTAAGACATCATTTGAATTGTGGAAAGGTTGGAAATTGAGTTTGCTACATATACGCATTTGGGGATGCTCGTCTGAGGTAAGAGTCTATAATCCACAAGAGAAGAAGCTAGACCCTAGGACCATAAGTGGGTATTTCGTTGGATATGCCGAATGGTCTAAGGGATACAGATTTTATTATCCATCACATACTACTAGGTTTGTGGAATCAAGGAATGCTAAATTTCTTGAGAATGACTTGATTAGTGGGAGTCATCATTCCTGGAACAAAATTCCAGCGACTGATCGTGCAGATGCTCAACCCTCTACTTCAAGTACTCGATTGATTTTTGTACACAACATGCCTACAGTACAAATACGTGATGTACATCCACCAATCATTGAAGTTCCACAAACTGCTGGTCAAGACATAGTAGATCCAGCTGAACAATAGATACCAATTCCTGTTGAATAGCCCATTGATCATCTTGCCCCTCAGGAGCCTGATGAACCAACATTAAGATGATCTACTAGAATAAAGCGATTAGCGATTCCTAGTGACTATATAGTGTATCTACAGGAATCTGACTACAACATAGGAGTCGAAAATGATCCTGACACATTTTCACAAGCCATGAGTTGTAAGGAATCTGACTTATGGTATGATGCCATGAAAGATGAGATGAACTCTATGTCCACTAATGAAGTCTGGGATCTTGTCAAGTTTCCCAATGGTGTTAAAGCCATAGGATCCAAATGGGTCTTCAAGACTAAAAGAGACTCCTTGGGCAACATTGAAAGATATAAGGCTAGACTTGTTGCCAAAGGGTTTTCTCAGCAGGAGGGAATAGATTACATGGAGACCTTTTCTCCTGTATCTAAGAAGGACTCCCTTTGTGTAATCATGGCATTGGTAGCTCACTTTGATTTTGAACTACATCAAATGGATGTGAAAACAGCATTCCTTAATGGTGATCTAGAGGAAGAGGTTTATACGAAACAACTTGAAGGATTCTTCTCTAATGATGGTGAGCAATTGGTATGCAAGCTTAAGAAGTCTATATATGGCTTGCAATAGGCCTCCCGTCAGTGGTATTTGAAATTCCATGATGTCATCACTTCATTTGGCTTTGAAGAAAACATCATGCATCAATGCATATACCAGAAGGTCAGTGGGAGTAAAATTTGTTTTCTTGTCCTCTATGTGGATGATATCCTTCTTGCAACCAATGATCATGGATTTTTATATGCGGTGAAACAATTTCTCTCTAAGAATTTTGACATGAAGGATATGGGTGAGGCATCTTATGTCCTTGGCATTAAGATCCATAGGGATAGATCTAGATATATTCTGGGTCTATCGCAGGAAACCTATATTAATAAAGTTCTAGAGAGGTTTCGGATGAAAGATTGTTCACCAAGTATTGCACCCATTGTAAAGGGTGACAGGTTCAATTTGAACCAGTGCCCTATGAATGATTTAGAGAAAAGTCACATGAGCAACATTCCATATGCTTCAGCTGTTGGAAGCCTTATGTATGCTCAGGTCTGCACACGACCTGACATTGCATTTGCTGTGGGGATGTTGGGCCGATATCAGAGTAATCCAGGTATCGACCACTGGAAGGCTGCAAAGAAAGTCATGAGGTACCTTCAAGGTACAAAGGATTACATGCTTATGTATCGACGAACTGACCATTTGGAGGTGATTGGCTACTCCGATTCAGACTTTGCTGGCTGCGTTGATTCCAGGAAATCAACATCAGGTTATGTTTTTATGCTAGCTGGAGGAGCCATCTCCTGGAGGAGTGGAAAGCAAACCTTGGTTGCTACTTCCACAATGGAGGCAGAGTTCGTTTCTTGTTTTGAGGCTACTTCACATGGTGTATGGTTAAAGAGTTTCATATCAGGGCTTAGAATTCTGGATTCAATATCTAGGCCATTACAGATATTTTGTGACAATTCAGCTGCTGTCTTTATGGCTAAGAATAATAAGAGTGGCAGTCGAAATAAACACGTCGACATAAAGTACTTAGCCATAAGGGATCGCATTAAAGAAAATAAAGTGGTCATAGATCATATCAGCACTGAATTAATGCTAGCTGATCCTTTGACCAAAGGAATGCCACCACGGTCATTCAAGGATCATGTCACTCGGATGGGACTTGGTTCCATGATGTAATATGTTGTACAACATTACAGTGTTAATGAAACTCTATTCAGTTGTGCGTTTTCTCATACAGTTGCGCATAAAGTCATTAGAGAACACACACATAAGGTCGGACCGCGAATAAACATTGGGTTTATTCATACAGTTAAAGTTACCATATAAAGGAATTAACTTTGAGAAATAATACATTGTAATACATGGAAGATACTACTCGCATTAAGAGGAACTATCGCCATGATTCATGTATTTGTTTCTTGAAAGTTGGATATTAGAATAAATATGGAGACCAAGTGGGAGATTGTAACAATGTGATAGCTTTGGACAGCAACATGACAGTTTTCGTTGCTATCCATTGACAGCTTACGTTGCTATCCTTGGCAAGCAACGTGTGGAAACGATTGTCATCGATTGCAACATATGGTGACAACTCGTTGCAATCCATCCGTTGAAATCTATTCATTGTTATCTTGTAATGGTCTCATATTTTTCTAATAAATGGTAACTGATTCCGAGGCCTTTTGGGTTCTTGATGGGAGAACAAGGCATGGGGAATCAATGGCAGTGTAATAGTTTAGGTCCCTTTCACAATCGCTTACAATCTACATACACCATCACCGTAGAGCGCCCGTGTGAAAGAAGATCTGGAACATTCAGGCATCAATGGCATCAATGGCTGGAGGTCAGTTCGATCTGTTTTTCAAAATTGATTTGTGCATTTTTGTTTCATGCACATTTGTAGATTAAGAGATCTGTTTTTACATGCTTCTGCTTGTGCAATCCGGTTTTTGATGCACGTAAGATTTCTTACA
>MNCI01032607.1:104396-134690 GCA_015680685.1 Gnetum montanum | reverse complement strand
TGAATTTCACTTCCAGGCAGGCCCTAAAGCAAACCCTAGGATCTAGGACCCAAAATCCAATTTGAACCATTTCTTTATGCTTCGGTTCGACACGAAATTCAGTTTCCATTGTATATTATCACTGTAACTCAGCATTCGGTATGTATTCTCTCTTCTTGACCCATCCTTGACGAAATCGCTTCAACTTCAACCAAAACCAACTTCTTCAATCAACCATTTCTCCCTCAAAAATTTCAATTCAAACCTTGAATTTCCATCTGGCTACTTATTCTAATTACAATCCTATAATTGCAATTGCAGTCAGTATCAGTCCATCTCTCAGAGATGGCACCACCAAGGCACCACCAAGACTACGAGGAGATCTAAACATGTGCTTTCAGCTCTTAATCACAACCACAATCCTGGCAGCAGTCCCAGCCCTGATCATGACCTGTGGATCTCTGGACTTCCCAGACACACCCAACAGCCTGATCGAGCATGGTAAGCAAGCTGAATCCTGATCCATGCTCTAAAAAAGTCCGAGGCATAGACTCTGTAGACGAAGAACTCTCCGGCCTAATCACCACAAGCGAGGCTTCTCGCCAAGTGAAGCGTCCATGACGGAACATCCTGCATTTGTGGTGACACAAGAGCCGTCCTATTTTGGTGGGCTGCGTCTTCTTCAGCAAGGAATGGCATTGCAAGAGGGACGGCATGACGTGTGGCAGCTCTGGTCGTGTCAACGCAGGGTGCAACCCATTGCAAGGCCTGTGCTGACAGGTGGTGGCTGTGCAGAAAGTGCCACAAGGGTTTTTACTTTATTTGTTTTATTTTGTTTTGTTTCATTTTATTTGTTTTATTTTGTTTTGTTTCATTTTATTTTTACTCGTATGGACATCCCAACCTACATTACTTATGCCATGAATAAACCCTGCCAATCAGCACTACTGAAAATAAATTCCGTTTATGGGTTTGATTAGCCATTTTAATGTTTTCTTCATTTTTTCAGTCTTTTTTGTTAATAGTTAATATCATTAAAGTACTAGGTACCAGCTTGTCTTGTTCATAGACTTGAAGAGGAACTGTACCTCACCTGGTTTCTTCATACACGTTGCAGTTTGAGAGTATCGTTTCTGCTCAGCGCTGCTGTGCCGCTAAGTGCTCCTGCACTAGGCATCTTGTAGTGCTGTCATCGCTTGTCACTAGTCCAATGTTCAATGGGGTGCAGGGTGGCTTTGCCTGTGCTGCCTCTCTCTTTGATTGTTGTGGTGGCATCTCCCTGTGTGTTTTTTTGCTTTGGCACTGTGATCCAGTGGTAGTTTGGGGTTGTTGCTGGCCGTCTTTGAGTTGCTGCTGTGAAGTGGCTATGTGGGGGGCTTTGCTGTGTTGCATTGGCAGTGCAGGGTGTCCTTATTGCAATGGGCTTTCACGATGGTTGGGGTTTTCTTTGTGGTTGCAGCTATGGTGCTGTTGTTCTAGCCATTGTTGCACTTGATTCATGGGTTGGTGTGTCGCAATGGTGAATTCACCTAGTTCTGGTTCTGCTCTCCCTCAAGGAAGTTTCTCTACCTCACTTCAAATTGACTTTATTTTTTGAACCAGTTTCCAAAAATTTTGCAACACGTTTTATTTTTTTCCAAATTGTGGAATTTTTACCAAGGTCTTCAAGTATTAACACTCAAGTCCAAAACCTTCTTCAACCTTAAAGCATTCAGGTTTCTCATGCCTGATACTATGCTCCAAACTTCATTTTGGCAGAGCTATCTAATGTGTCTCAGGTCGAGAAGGCTCTTTCTTTAAAATTTTTCCAACACGAAATGCAACCCTAATAGCTTGTGCCTAGAGGTTTGATTTTAATGTCAACGACCCAACCTTTAACATAATTCCTTGTTACATGAAATTGCTCAATCTTCCACTTATTTTTTCATTCGTTGAAAGGGACATTGTGAGGACCCTAGGTTCTATTATTTCTAATCATTGTACGGTGATTAATGGAACTCCAATTCGTCGCTATTGTGTTGAATTTGACATAGTTGTTCAGAAGACCTCATTAACCCTCGCTACCAGTGGTAAACTCTTTACCTAAAAAGTAAATTATTTTTATCTCCCAAACTCATGTAGTTATTGTCATAGGGTCGAGCATCATAGATCGGTGTGTCGTTTCCTAGCCATAAAGAAACAACCCATAGCATCTCAACAAACTTGTTCCCTAGTCACACCATTGTGTCCATCCTCAGAATCCTTCAAGTTCGGATCTCCTTCCCCAACAACTCTACAATCCTCTTCTTAGTCTAGCCCCTCCACACTACAAAAATCATAGTCAGGTACTCACACTTCTTCCCAAGTCATCCCCTCGAAGGTAGTTATGAACTACGTTTTAGTTGAGGAGTTTGTGGGGGGTAGTGGTAGGAAACGAGTTAAGGCTTTCCTTCTTCTCCACCCTCCACCACCTCTTCACTAAACACTTCAGTGATCCCTATATTTACCAACCACTCATTTGCCCTCCTATCAGGAATAATGGAAGTTGATTCTTTGACATTCGAACCTTATGTTGACCTCTCAATCGAAACGTCCCTTGCTTCCCCATGAACCTCTTTTCATGGAACGTTTGAGGCTTTACTGGTACGTTTTGACAAAAGTGGGTGGACACCTTTATTTTCAGTTTTAATATAGTTTTTGATTTCATTCTCCTTCAAGAAATTAAGGTCTTAGTTGACCTTTTATTCTTTTTCGCCCATTGGTTTCTTCCTCACTCCTCAATTCTAGCGACGTCCCACATGAGTGGAAAAGGAGGTGCTACTATCCTCCTCTTTCCCTACTAGAAAAATAAAACCCTTCAAACTGGTTCTAATTCTAGGCATAGAGTTTCCTGGGCCACCTTCTCATCCTTACATGGCCCTTTTGGAATCTGCTCGATATATGCCCCAAATGACTCCACAGAACGGGCTCTCCTTTGGGAAGAACTTGCAACTTTTCTTCCCCAGGTGCCTTGGATATTCAAAGGCGATTTTAATATGGTCAAATTTTCTCAAGATAAGCTCAAAGGGGTGTTTTTTCAACTGCCCAATTTCGAGTATCAAACCTGGTCCACCTTCATGAAAAGGTTTTACCGTTTTGATAGGGTGGACACCTCTACAGGTGTTCCACTCCACAAATTTACTTAGAGCAACCTCTATCTAGGGTAGGCTCACATTTATAGCAAGTTAGATAGGTTCTATTTCTCCACCCTTTCTTTCTGGAAAGCTTCTTTGCTACTACAGTTCATCACCATGCTACCCTATAAGACCATCCTCCTATCTCTATATCTATCTAGATTCACGGTAGCCATAACAAACAAAAATTCCATCTTTTCTACGTACAAAACAACTATTTTTCTTTCCCTTCTGCCCAACTTCTTCTATTCAACCTTTGGAATGTTGAACCTAGACCTCTAAATCAAGTTGGTTTGATTCACTAGTGCATCATGCTTCATGTCGAGTGCAGAACTTTACTCATTCATATGGTAAGGTTGTGGCTACTTAGACTAGAAGAGAATACAACATCATTCACCTCACTATTGAACACCTCACTAATAGAATAGCTTAAGATCCTTTCAACACTTTAGTTCACGAGGAGCTTGCTAGAGATTGATTAGCCTTTCAACATTGGGACGTGTACTGAGCATAAAGTGCCTTAACTAAAAGTTGACTCACTTGGTTAAATATTCAAGATGAACATTGTAAGGAATTTTTTAAGTATCACAATACAACTCTCCCTTTGCATTCTATAGACAAAATCTCTAGTAATGGTATCACCATTACTGACCACAATAGTATCCTCTTCTTTATTAAGCACCACTATGAAACCGTTTTTGCAGCTACCCCAATGGACATCTCTTCGTTCGAGGTTGCCACCCCTAATTATCCTCACCTTATCAATTTCACTCCACGACGCTACAAAGCCTTAACGCTTATATCACTTTGGTGGAGCTACAGGTGGCTTGTTCCAAGTTAAGACATGGGAAGGCTCCTAGTTATGATGGTTCCCCTAAAAATAATTTTCAAACTCATTGGGATTTGGTGGGAAGTGATCTTCTATAGGTCATTAACAAGGCTATTCTAATTAGTTTCCTTGGGCCCAATCTAAATCAAGGGATTATTCGTCTCCTCCCTAAGTCCAGGGATCTTACCGATATCTCCAACTGGCGTCCAATAACTCTTCTCAATGTGGGGTATAAAATTTGGGCCAAGTGCTTAGCCTTATAGCTAAAAATAATTCTTAGCCAAATCATATCTCCCTAGAAAATAGGATTTGTTAGAGCTTAAAATTTTTGAAGAGATCTTGTGCATCAAGAAAAAGAATAGGGAGGTTGAGAGAAATACTGAAGAAACTGTAAAATAGAAAAACTATTAGACAGAAAGTAATAGAAAGCTTAAAGCATTTCACAATGTTTATTGTGACACAAAACGTTTTTGGGGACTTGCACCTCTCATCAGTGTGTTTAGGCAATGCGGCCAGGCAGCCAAAGCTGTAAAGGCAAGGGAATGAGCTTAAAGTTTTTGAAGTTTTAGGAATTTTAGGAAATAGATCTCGTGCATCAAGGAAAAGAATAAGGAGGCTGAGAGAAATACTATAGAAACAGTAAAATAGAAAAATTGTTAGACAGAAAGTAATAGAAAGCTCAAAGCATTGCACATTACCTGTTGTGATACAAAACGTTTTTGGGGACTTGCACCCCTCATGAGTGTGTTTAGGCAATGCGGCCAGGCAACTGAAGTTGCAAAGGCAAGGGAATGAGCATGCTAGTACATGTATAAATATGGTCCAAACTTCTAAAATTAGAAACTCCCACTTATTAAAATTAGAGCAGGCCCCATTCGTCATAGGGAAGATGAGGGTGGGACGATGTATTGAAAAAGCTATTACAGTATAGTATTTCAAAGATGAACAAGAAACATTCAACAAATCAGATCTTTTTGGTAGATCTGAAGAGTGTTTAGGATTTAGGGGAACCCTCATGTTTGAATGGTGGCCATGAGGGGTTCGACACCAAAGAATTTCATGCACACAGACGTCCAGCTGAAAATAGCAATGAACAAAGATCTTCAATAGGAGCAAAGAGATGAGCTACAACTATGTTGGAGAAGAAACAACTAGAGGTTGTGATGAAACTGAAAAAAATATCTTTAGAAGAAACCACAACCAAGAAGACCAACATAAGCAGGGATGTTGTCAAAACACGGATAAAAAAGAAACATGTTGTGGTCTGCATAATCTTGCAACGTGATCAAAACCCATGGAGAACCTGCAAAATGATTAAAACCTAACCAAAAAGAAAAAAAAAAATCTAAAAATGGCTAGAATCCAGAGAATAGCGAAAGATGCTATCAAGCAAGGCTCAACAATTCCAAGGTAGAGAGATAGAGAGAAATTTTTAGAAATTTTAGAAAATAGATCTTGTGCATCAAGGAAAAGAATGGGGAGGCTGAGAGAAGTACTGAAGAAAATATAAAACAAAAAAACTGTTAGACAAAATGTAATAGAAAGCTCAAAGCATTGCACAATGTCTGTTGTGACACAAAACGTTTTCAGGGGCTTGCACCTTTCATCAGTGTATTTAGGCAATGTGGCCAAGTAGCCGAAGCTGCAAAGGTAAGAGAATGAGCATGCTAGTACATGTATAAATAGGGTCCCAACTTATAAAATTAGAAACTCTCGCTTATTAATATTAGAATGAGCCCCATTCATCATAGGTGAGATGGGGGTGGGACGATGTACTTACAAAACTATTATAGAATAATATTTCAAAGGTGAACATGAAACATTCAACAAATCGGATCTTTTTGGTAGAGCTGAAGGGTGTTCAGGGTTTAGGGGAACCCTCATGTTTGAATGGTGGAAATGAGGGGTTTGACACCAAAGAATGTCATGCATGCAGACGTTCAGTTGAAAACAACAACAAACAAAGATCTTTAACAGCAACGAAGAGATGAGCTGCAATGGCGCTGGAGAATAAACAACCAGAGGTTATGATGAAACTGAAGAAAACACCTTTAGAAGAAACCACAACCAAGAAGACCAACATAAGCAGGGTAGTTGTCAAAACACGAATAAAAAAGAAACATGTTGTGGTCCACATAATCCTGCAACATGATCAAAACCTATGGAAAACCTGCAAAACGATTAAAACCTAACCAAAAATAGGAAAAATATGAAAATGGTTAGGATCTAGAGAATAGCAAAAGACGTTGTCAAACAAGGATTAGCAATTCCAAGGTTGCAATATAAAGAGAAATTTTTAGAAATTTTAAAAAATAGATCTCGTGTGTTAAGGAAAAGAACAAGGAGGCTAAGAGAAATACTGAAGAAATTGTAAAACAAAAAGATTGTTAAACAGAAAAACTGTTAGACAGAAAGTAATAGAAAGCTCAAAGTATTGCACAATGTCTATTGTGACACAAAATATTTTCAGGGACTTGCACCCCTCATCGGTGTGTTTAGGTAATGCGGCCAGGTAGTCGAAGATGCAAAGGCAATGGAATGAGCATGCCAGTACATGTATAAATAGGGTTTCAACTTCTAAAATTATAAACTTCTGCTCATTAAAATTAGAGCGGGCTACATTCATCATACGCAAGATGGGGGTGGGATAGATTTAAAAAAAATTAAGCTCTAAAATTCATCAAATTCGCGATAGGCGAGATGAGAGCCAGCGCCATTCGTCAAATTTTTAGAGATAGATTTTGTTTTTAACCTTCCTTGATCCAAAATCGTTGTTATCTACAACAAGCCAACCCTTAATTTATGAAACTAATGTCTTCTAATAAGCTATGTGGATGGGTGTTACTCATGTTAAATAACCATGGTTTTTACCTAAATGAAAGTCTTCCCGATGGAAAACTATGTCATTGTATAGTTGTATCGAATGAAAACATGGCTCTTTATACCTTCAAAAGAATCACTTGGTAGGCTCTCTGTTGTTTTGGTTGTTTTAAATAAAATTTTAATAAAATTGTGGGTAGGCATCCAGAAACTTAAATTTTATGCATGTTAACAAAATTGTCTCTTATTTCCAATAAAATATTAATAATAATATATTGTAAGCATCTAACTTTAACTTATTGTGTTACTCTAACACAACACATTATAAAACTTTAGCCGAGTGCGTTACATAAAGATATGTCTATGAACCTAATTGTTTCTGATATGTCTATGAACCTAATTGTTTCTCTCTATCTTTTTTGAAGGTCTTGCTTCCTCTGTTCGCTTCAAACTGCAAACCAATAAAAATTGGAGTTGGATGATCTTAATGGTTTTTGTTTTTATAGTAAGCAAGCAGTATCTCTACCGGGCTTTAAATTTTCAGCCACCGCCATCAACAGTGCTAGTAAACATAGATTCTTGATTTCATATTAAATGGTTATGAGACATATTTCACTTGTTTAAAACATTTAGCTGAACAAAGGATTCTGCAATAATATTATTGGAAATTATTAAAGGTGTTATGCACGATGAAGCAGAAACTATGCACAAGTCTTATTAGGATTTTGTGGAACAAAAATCAAACTTTTAACCTACAAAGTGTACAAATTACATGAACATTGGATACATCTATTGTACTCTAGATTTAGTAATTGGTTTGAGAGATCCTCGGGGTCTATATAGATGAAATTAAACTTTAGGTTCAGTGTAATTAGCAAGTAGAGTGGTTGTTATTATTATATTTAAAGCTATTATAGGTATTTTGGCATTTTTCCATGCTAAGCAACTTACATGTTATATATTATATCCTTAATTTCATATCCCATGGTCATTATTATACATTTATGTTCAATAGAGGAAGAAGCATTTGCTTTATAGTTGTTGAAATCACCTTTTTTATAGTATTAGATTATATTGAGTGGCATGCTCCCTAAGTCTACACTAATCAATTACCCCTATACATTAAGGAAATGCACTCTACAAAAATTTAGAGAGGGTAGATTTTTTAAAAACTGAAGTAAAATTATTATAATAATAATATTAAATTTTTTTAATATAACAAAAATTTTCCCATTATAAATTTAAAAATCGTGGTGATGAATATTTAAGTTATTCTTCCCTATTTTACTGACCATGGAAAATGAATGAAATGAGACGTATTCGGGTGTTCATAATTTCTAGCCTCAGTGTCACCTCATAGTTTCCAGGACTTAATGGGCTGATAAGTTGACCCCATGCTCTTTGGATGGCACCGTAGTGATAACAGGTAACCAGGAGACACAGTAATAAAGCAAAACATGGCATTTACGGCAAATTAAAGAACAACCTAAACACGTTTTCATATCTAAACTAAAAGCTAAAACGCATAGCCTTTTGCATGATGGATTAGTTTTTTATTTGGAAGTTAAGATATGATGGTAAAAACACGAAGGCAGAAACCTTTTAGAGTGGCCTCAGATGTTGAAGGTCATCAAACTTGTAAGTACAGATTTACTAAAGGCTCACGTGTAGCCATGTAGATAATATTCCGTTGTAGTCTAGATGGTTAGGATACTCGGCTCTCACCCGAGTGACCGGGGTTCGAATTCCTGCAACGGAATAGCGTATCCTTTTACGGAACAATAAACCAAAAGAAATACTCTTTGATTTAAAATTAACACCTCGGAGTATGTAAAATGCCAGAATCCAAAATAATCATAATTGCTTCTGCTCTAGCAGCCAGCCGCAGTTCTCGTTCTTTTCCTTTACCCTCGATGTTTTTTCATTATGCGATATTAAGTGGCGTAATTTACTCTCTTTCCTCGTTCCTTTATTCTTTAACCAGCCTCAATCTTCACTTGGACAATTATGGAGTCCTAACTAACGAGTTATGCCATACTCGAGTAGCAATTCATGTGTCATCATGAACTAGATTGTCAATTATGGTATTGTCAAAAAGTTTAATGCTTAATGTTACTTGAGAATGATAAATGAAAACTATGACACACAACATGAATAAATCCACTTTTCAAAAGACA
Source organism: Gnetum montanum (assembly GCA_015680685.1). Classification (NCBI taxonomy): domain Eukaryota; kingdom Viridiplantae; phylum Streptophyta; class Gnetopsida; order Gnetales; family Gnetaceae; genus Gnetum; species Gnetum montanum. The sequence goes on along the minus strand of MNCI01032607.1, from coordinate 125,733 downwards.
TCACGTTTTAAAATTGAAGAAGATGAATATCATACTTTGAACTCAAAACTTGTTATGTGAAAAGCAATTTACTAATTGATTTATAATCTCATTAGCCCTAACTTTAATTACTAGAATACTCTATGCACAAGCATTTGTCCAAAGAAATAATCTTAATCTTTCATGTTCAACTATGAAAGAAAAACTTCGTGCATCATCATCATCACTTTGCCTTAATTTAAACATTGATTAACCTATCAAGGTAGGCTATTGATTTGTTGAAATAAGTATTTCACAATTTTGGGGATGTGAGGTGTTCAAAAACATGTGGGAATATGAGGCTTTTCAAGAATTCTAGGATGCATCAAGAAGGACAAGATTTTAAATAAGATACAATTTCAGCAATTAGGTGTCAACTTAGAGGTAAGACTCTTAATTTGAAAGCTCCAAATCATGGGTTTGATTCTAGTGGGCAATGCTTAGTTATAAAGTTGTAATTGGACTATATATCTTGAGGTCTACCTATAGGAAAACCTGCTTTATTAGTTGAAGGAGTGTGGAGATCCTATCAGGTTCCATGCTATCTTAACTAAACCCATATAGCTATAAGGGTCCTAATTCCTTTGTAAACCTTATCATAAGAATATATAGGCTTGTTAGGAAGGCTTTGCCTCCTAAGCATGAGCCACTGTCCTTCTCTTTGGGTAGGGCTTAGGGCTAGATGTGTTAGAGTAGGAATGCGTCAAGCTCATTGTATATGTGTGTGTGTTTGTGGGTGTCTTGTTTGTCTAGTTGCATGCTTATTTACTTTTGGCATATCCAACACCTCTAACCATGACTAATGGGTTATGTGCTCTTATGTTGTATTTGTGAGGTGTTCTAAGCTTTGAGATGTAGTCTACCTTGAGTTTACCCTTCCTTGTTACTGCTTTTGGACTCTCAAGTGGTGCCTAACAGTATTTTCCAAGGATAACACCATTATAGTTGGTATTAAAGCCAAAGGTCCACAATTTGAGTTCCGTGGTAGTTCGTGCTTTATTGTGTGCATTCTTGAGTGATCATGACGCCCAAAAAGAAGAGTAAGGGGAGTTGTCACCCTGGGAAGGCTCCTACTAGCTTTGATCCTTGAAATAAGATAGAGGAGCATTTGCATGATGAGGCTCATAATGTGACTTTTGAACATGAGAACTTGAATGATGACAATGAGGTGCCTATTAGGAAGCATGATGATTACTCCCTTGACAATGTGCAATAGTTGTAGGGGTAGCTCCTTGAAATTGATAATATTGTTCTTAGTCACTTGTTAGTGGTGGAGAGGGTTAAAATGGTTCATGATCTTGTTGATAAGTTGGATGTCCCATATCTTTGAGAATTGAACTTAGGAACTAAGCATAAGTTGTCCAATACTCAAAACTTGAAATTGGGTGGAATGGATGGAGGCTGTTATTGATGATGTTCAAGTCTTGATGGGTGACATCTTGTAAAGAATGATGACCTTAGAGCCAGCAATGGAGAAGCTTGAGGCAAGGAATGAGAAATTAGAGGACCAAGTGGTTATTCAAGAAAAGGTAGTTGCATCTGGTTCTCGATGGTCAACCCAAAAGCTCTGAACCAAAGAGCCTAAGATGTACAAGGATGATCATGATGATTGATAAATCAAAATTTGGTAGACTATGATATCAGATATATGATATTGTAGCACTAGCTACGTTATCATATATGCAATATCATAGGATGCATGCTAGCCTATAAATACAACACTTAGGTGCATGGATCTGCCATAAGTTTTCATTCCATAGTAGCATAACTCTTGCAATTTATTTTCGTGAATTAGTTTTTAACACTTAGAAGTGTGAATGCCCACAGTGTAGTGTGATGTAGTGTATAGAGTTTTTATTCGAGCATCTTGTACCTGGGCACAAGTGTGACCAACAATAAAGATCGAGCTATTTCATACTATTGTAGCATTCTCCTAGTTTACCGTTTTACTTAAAATAATGTTTACTATTTTCTTAGTCAATGTTTACTTTTCCATGTGCTTTACCATTACTGTTGTCAAGAAGGAGGAGTATGATTGATCTTAAGCACTTAAGTGTGATTTCTTGGTAACCTAGTAGTGCTATTGCTTTGTTTGCCCAGTTGTGAATTACTTGGTAATCCCAGTAGTAGTTACATGAAGCTTAGGATGTGTATGGAAGGCTAGGATTAGATACTCATCATCTTAGGATAGAATAGATTTGTTTATTGTTTTAGTTAGACTTAGACTTAGCAACTTGTTTCACTTCACCATGTTCACTAACAGCTAGATGGCTAAACAACATTAGCATATCATATACCTCATTGTGATCTAAACCATACACGTAGACTTCACTAGCTCCATGTGGGAAGACAATGGTCTCAAACTTAAACTAATTACTAGCATAATCACATTGCTTTGTCCATGGATTATGATGTAGTTATGCATGAAACACTTGTGACTTGTATGGTTGGGTGTTGGATTACACCATTGTTCATCATTGGCATTGTTGCCAAGGACTAGTCAATGTATGCTAAGTAATTTATTTCACAAAGTTCATTCTATTAGGAACTTCAAGTTAAAATCCATAATTTTCTAATAACTCTAAAAGTAAGCACACTTAAAAAAATATCGTAAACCACAACATGAATTTAAACAAGGATACATCATCACCTACCAAAGAGACAACAAGGAGCAATGACAAAATCAATCATGAAGAAGAATGGGGGATGCCAATGCAAACAAGAATCACATATGCTCACACTAATTCTTATCATCTAGATTTTACTTTCATCTTCCATTAGGATAGACAAATGAGATGGAGAGACATGCAAGGCAACATAGTCCTACCTCTAGATGATGCAGCACTTAGCATGCTCTAAATTGTGTTAAGGGAAATGCATTTGGACCAAATCTAGGAAGGGTACCATGTGACTCATCACATGACAGGACCTTATGAATCCACAAAGAAGAAAATGAGTAAAGATGCAACTATGGAAATCAAACATGTACACAACAAAGGGAACCAAGTCAACACTTTTGTTATCATGGAGGAAATTGAGGCTTATGCATTTATTACAAAATAACTCCACCATAGTCATGAAGAGCCTTCATAAACACCCATCGTCAAACTTGAGGAACTTTTCAAAGTTCAACTACATTCCACCCTAGTAGAGACAACTAAGATAGGGGCTACTCAAAGTACAATTAAGCCTTGAGACCAAGAGTTTTTGCTAGCTCCTATAGAGAAGAATACCAAAGTCATGAAAGGAGGACAAGATGACACCATTCTCCTACTGCCTCATCCTCATCCTCACAATCATTAGTGAACTCTGATAGGAGGAGGGTAAGGCACTAAGACCACGACAAGAAGAAGAAAAGAACTCATGATCACCATGATTATCATTCAAGATATTCAGATGAGGAAGTTGAAGGTTATGAACAAAGAAGATGCAAGCATCAAAGAGAGGATTGTGAAAGGGATGAGCATAGAAGGGGATACTACTACAATAAAACACACAAACCTAATCAAGATGATAAACACCTAATGGCAATCCAAAGCATGATTAACATCCAAGAAGCTATTTACATTCTAACTAGGCACGTGAGAGATAGTCGTATCAAATGACTTGATATGAATAACATGCCAAGATTTGAAGGAGGTTATAATGTTAATCCACAACACCACCACTAAGCTTTCCATGATGCATGAATCCTACAAAACATTGAAAGTAACTAGTAGAAGTTGAAGTTGTTTCAAACAACATTTTTCAAAGAGGTAGAGAGATGGTATCAATTGCTCAAACCTAAATCAATTAGAAGATGGAGTACCATACTAGAGATCTTCAATGACAAGTACGAAATGTACTAACAAGTATCCAACTTAAGGGAAAAAATCCAAGGATGGAAGTAAGGGACTAATGAAACCCTTGATGCGGCAATGGATAGATACTATTGATTACTACACAAATGTCCAAGCCATGGATTGTTAGAATGGTAGCAACTAAGGTACATTGTAGATGGGTTATGAAACAAGACTAGAGAGATCCTTGGCATTTATGCCTAAGGTAGATTATCTAAGATGACCATCCATTGAATCTAGAGACTAATTAAACAAGTGGCAAAGGAAGAAGGTGAGTTAGGAAAGAGAGAATCAACAGAAGAGTATAATAGAGATCCATCCATTAGGAAGAGAGATGCATGAGTTTTTGATACCCAAGAAGAGGAAGCCTTCGAATAGGAAATTCAAAAGAAGACTCTACCAATTTAGAAATTTATAATTGATATTGTAGCAAAGGTAGAAAAAATGTGGGAGTCCGTTGATGAAAAAATTGCAACAACATTGAAACTTGTGGAGGCAAGAATAGAGCAAGACTTTAGAAAAGGCTAGGATAAGAACAAGAAGAAAGACTTTGGATGAAAAGGAAAAGTGAATTTAGTGGTTGAGTGTTCAAACATCAACTCCACCGATGTGAAAGGATGTGTTGTGTGTTAATACAAACATCCCAAGAGATGCTGTTTAGTAATGGCACATTTACAAGAAATGGGGGCATATGCACTTAATCCTAAATTTGTTAAGAAAAAAATTCCTAGAAGGTTACCTTATCCTCAAGGTAACTACAAGAAAAACTTCTAACCAACATACCATCCCAATGGAACCTACCCACAACCATAGGAGAAATACCATCAACAATGATAACAATCCCAATCATGGACCATGCCACCACCTTGCCAATAGTATCTATATCAACAACCTGATCCTTATGCATACTATGTCCAACATCCAATGTCACCAACAAATGTAGCCATTCAAACTTCATAGTACTATCCACCTAAGTACCATAGATTAACACCACCAAGGATAGATCCAAACTCATATATGCATCCATCAATAGCTAATTCTTCAAATCAACATCCTACTGCTTTACCACCATTGCCACCTCCTCTTTTGTAGGGGAAACTACCATCACAACAAAAATAGAGAAAATTTTCAAGGGAAGTAAGTATATAGATAGGGGATCTTATCGGCAACATTAACAACCAATCAAAGAAACGTCCTTTCTTTAGGATAAGTGCTATAAAAGTTGGTAGAATTAGGACTCCATCAATATAAACTTCTCGTACCACAGATTCTCTTGCCAAAAATAAGCTTTTGTTATCACCAAACACAAACATGTGAACTATCATACTCATAGAAATAGTTAAAGATTCAATAAAGGCAAGACCACTCCCTAAGAAAAGAATTGATTCAGGAGTTCTTTTGATTTATGTATGAGTACTTGGAAATTTACCATGCAAAGTTCTATTAGACTTAGCTTCTAAGGTAAATTTGATCTCTTATGAAACATATCAAATATGGAATTTACCACCCTTGAGGAAGTGCAATATAAGGTTGGAGCTTGTAGATTAGTTTGTTACCATTCCTTTGAGACAAATAGAGGATGTGGTGATCACTATTAATGGGTGGTCTTATCCAATATACTTTTAGGTAATTGATGTAAAAAATAAAGACATGGAATGTTCAATTATCATGGGGAGAGCATGGTGATGAGCAATGAGGTACCCCTATGCCCAACCGTACAAATCACTAAGGTGTTACACATGATCTAGTTGAATTCTGTGGACCTATAGTTATCTAATGCAATAACTCTTCTAGGAAGTGCAACTATGTTGAAAATGTATATTGTCTTCCAAACTACACTTGTGAGTTTCAAGGGTATGGTTCAAGTGTAATTGAGGTATATGAATTTTTTTCATTTTATATTTTATGGGTGTAATCACCTACAACAAGAATAAGGGTAGAGTAGATTGAAAACTAATGTTTATTGCCTAGCTAGCCTAACATAAGTAACCATCCCACTATCTTGAACACATTTTAAACACATATAGCACTACTGGGCTACCAAATGTTAAGCATTGCTAGGTTACCAAATACTATATGAATGCTTAAAGTGGTTGTGCTCATGTCCATTAACAACAAGAAATGAATTGCTTAATAAAATGAGTTAAAGTAAAGAAAAAGAATGTAAAGTGCATTAAAGAAAATATTAAGCTATTCTTAATGTTGCAAGGATTGTCAAAAAAGTTCATTTTATGCCCGTCACACTGCTACGCTTAGGTGCATCAGTTCTCGAACAAAGAATTGTACACACTTTAGACTCTTTTTGTGGGCACTCAAAAAATATTCTAACTCTAAGGAAAATAAACTACAAGAGCCTCACTACTTTGCTTGAAAACTAAACTAAAAACTACTACCAAAACTAGAGCCCAAACCTAGTATTTATAGATTGGGGAATATACCGTAACATTGGATATGCGAAATTGGACCAAGGCCTTGATGTTGCATACGCAACATTATGTACTTGATGTTGGAGTAGATGAGAAATGCATGTTCATCATACCCCCACAACTAAATAAAAACTCAACCTTAAGTGAAGAAGAGGAGAAACAAGATATTTACAACACATATCGGGTAGGTATGGAATTATTGACTAACATTACAAACTAACTCAAATGGAACAGACAGAATTTGACTGCCCAAGTGTACAAAATAATAATTTTTACAAAATGGGATGTTCATGATAAGAGAAGTGAATACCCTAGAAAACACTAACATCCAACACCTCTTGGCAGCAGGACAATGAAAGAGAGAGAAGAGATCCTTTGATCACGAATGATCCTCATTATGTGGTATTGCTGCATCATCATAGATGAAGATAGTCGTGCTTGCAGCCCATGCTTCCCACTACAATCACAAAAAAATCATGAATTATTATGAAATGTGTAACACTTAACTATTAAATGCCTTGTCTCGTTAGCAGTCACATGTAGCTAGGTTGTGATTGTGGTTGATTGGTTCCTTGAGTAGTGTTAGTGGGAAGGTTAACAAATAGGGTTAATGTAATTAAGTGGTCCTTTAAATTTGAAAAATTTTAATGCAAGAAAATATTTGAAGAGGTTATAAGAATTCACAACAATGAAAAGAAGAATTCATTGAAAACTATTGTGAAGATGTGATTGATGAGGTAAACAAAAAGAATTTGATTATAAGAGTGTCTAAGGATAACTAATCCAACCAAAAGATATGCAAGTGGATACTCCCCAAAGTGGGCATAGGCCTTTTTACCCTTGCATAACTTCAAATGAAAGAGTTCCTAGGCTTCATGGATGATTAATGGTTATAGAAGTTAAGTACAAAAACCCAGAAGTAACTAACTAAGAATTCTAACACCTGAAACCAGGACATCAACCAAAACATGAAATTGGTAGTTTGCATGAGACATGGGAAGCATAGATGGATGAGAGGAAGAGTGGAATGGAGATTCTAATTACGGTTACATGAAGTCCCTTATGGATTTTGTGGTTAAATGACTTGATAAGATCCATTCTTAGTCCAGACCAAAACCAACCATGTTCAGTGACTTTGCATTGACATTCTAAGACTAATACATTCCTTGAGACACAAGAGTGCTTCCACAGAACAACCACTATTCCAAATTGGAGAAGAATTAGGAAGTGAGGAAGGGCCTTAGTGAGAGGAGACAAGTCTCATAATCAGTGCTGGTGGATCATTTATTTGGTCTAAGGGGGTTTGCTTTGAATTCCCATTATTGTTTTTTGAAATGGGAACCACACCATGCAAGGACACATGTAGTTATTTTATCCAAGGGGTGTGCTTTGAATTCTCATCATTCTTTTTGATGAGAACCACACCATGTAAGGACTTATTCAACTTTCTTTATTGATTGGCATGGAATGGTAAGAAATTCAAGAAAAGACACATGCACCAAAGCAAATAGAAAAGCATAAAAAATATTGAATCCCCTTAAAGCCAAACCTTGTTCAAACCTTTAAATCCTTCCCAATTCTAAAAACTACCAAAGTCACAAATTTATTAAAATTTTATTAATGAAAAATTAATTGCACATTTCCAAAAGAAGAAAAACCATAGAGTTTGTGAATGGGTGGATGCTGTGGAGTCACTACCTATTACATGAAAAGAAACTAATTTCTAATTATCTGTAATGAAATTTAAAGTTAGAAACTAGACACCAATAATCAAATGACAAAAATAGTACATACCACCATCAAGTAACGCCTTACCAATGTACCTGGCACTTATTAACAAAAAGTTAGAAAATCATAACAAATAAAAGAAAATATAAAAGAAAGTGTAAAATGTTCAAGAAATATCAAATGTACTAATGATGGTGTAAAACAAAAATTTGAATAAATTCATAACATAAAAACAAAAAAAATGTAAAATAAAAAATGTGTAAAACAAAAAGTTTTAAAATAAAAAAACATGTAAAAAAAAAAGTTTGAAAAACGTAGGAGCTGCTTATAAAATTAGCATGATTGGCCATCTCTCCCATGACTAAGTTGAAAGGAGGAGATGATTCAAAATCTAGAGCATGGTTGTTCATAGGATGAGGTGCTTATTGTGTTAGCTGGCATATGCTCATGGAAAGGTTTAATTTGTTGGATGTTGACTAGCTGTTTCTTGTTTGGGCTCTCAGGTTTATAGATCATCATGGCTTATAAAGGAAAAGTTTCATAAATGATGTAAGGTCCTTCCCACAATGTTTGAAACTTAGTTTGTTGAGGTACATGTGTGGGGTTCTAGTATAGAACCTTGTCTCCTAGTTAATATTTGAATTTTATACTTTTTAGGTCATGACGCTTTTTGTTGTAGGCCTTGTGCAACTCATTAGATGATAGGGCCACTAATCGACTTTCANGCCTTGTGCAACTCATTAGATGATAGGGCCACTAATCGACTTTCATGTAACAGGTTGAGATTCATCAGTTATTCTTTTTGGACTAGAATCAAGTCAAGGTCAAGGTTATAAGTTGTTGAAAGTGTATGGAATTTAGATTGAATAGGAAGTGTTGGTAGTTTGTCATACACAAGCTCATAGGGAGACTAGCCTATAGAAAGTTTTGTAGGTGCAAAGGACATCATTCAATTTTGTGCACCAATCCTTCTTATACTTGCTAACAGTTCTTGTTAGTATCCTTGTGATTTTCCTATTAGTAACCTCAACTTGACCATTAGCTTGGGGATGGTAAGGTGTTGTGAGTTTTTGTTTAACCCCCAAGCATTGTATGAGCTTCCAAAAATTAGTTCCTATAAAGTGAGTTCCATTATTGAAAATTATTGCACATGGCATACCAAACCTATTTACAACATTTTTTTGTACAAATCGAGTAGTTGTAGAGGATGTACAGTTGATGATGGCTACTGCTTCTACCCATTTCATACAATAGTCAACATCAACTATGATGTACACCTTTCCATTTGACATGGGTGTAATGGGACCCATGAAATCAATGCCCCAAATGTGAAATGGTTCCAATGGTTGAATCCATTGTTGAGCTCCCTCCATTTGAGCACTTATTCCACCATCTCGTTGGCATTGTTTACAAGAGTGGATGTAATGGTAAGCATCCTTGAAGAGTGTTGGTCAATAATACCCTACCATCAGGATTTTAATGGCCATATGTCTCCTAGCATGGTGTCCTTCGCAAGGACCTTCATGGGTGTCTTGGAGAACACATAGTTGATTAGCATCAAGGACACACTAATGAGCTAGGCCATTAGTGTTGGCACATTATGGCCATTTCATGGAATAGGACAACAATATAGATATATAAATATATTATGATACGCTGGGCTTTACGGAACCAAAGTCTAGTGGGATTATGAAGGAATCAATCAAGGGTCTACGTATTTATGTAGTAGCAGGTCTGGTCTGTGTGCTGGGTTGTTGCAGATTTTTGTGGGTTTGATTTGTGGAACGCTGGAATTTGTCTTTGGGTTGTGTGTTATCTGAGAGTCATCATCACAAGGAGGAGCAACCATGGCAACCATCCACAGCTAGAGAAATGATACTTTCAGAGAAATCAAATTTGTTAGTGAAACCTTTGAGATCCACAAAACTTCAAACACTAATCTATAGTCAAGAAAGTAATTAGTGAAGTGAAAAGGTGCCCTCATGCTGGTGACCGTTTCTACACAATGTCATCTTCACACATAAGAATCGAATTAGGAAGCAAAGCCACCAAAACCCACTGTAGAGAAGATTTTACAAAAATGGAGAAAGAATGGAAAAAATAGGGCATCAATGTCTTAACAAGGTTGATGGTGTGTGTGATCAACACATCCGTGATGCATCACTGCAACAGAACTATGAACGACTACCTTTGCAAGTAGCTGGACCTTCGCTTCCTCGTAGAACTCACAGATATCATATCTGTAGGCGAGCCACGATGAAACACTGCAACACCGATTTTCTATGCAAATCCTTGAAAACCAGGGTGTTCTCTTGCATTATTTGAATGCACTGGTGTTTGATCTTCGTTCTCTGGAAATCCTCTTCCGGATGGCCTTCATATGCAAAATCGTTAACATTAGTGTGACAGAAGACGAGATCTGCACCATGGCCAAGAGTGAAGACGAGGAGATAATCCTTTTCGCATTTTCGCTGAGAAATGGTGACCTCTGCAGCATCATCAAGGCCGGTAGCTTCGACGTTTCTCAGAATGAGGTTCTGCGCTAACTCACATTCGTTAAAGCCACTAAAATTATGGCTTCCATTGAATCTTTCAATATGAAAAGACGACAAATAGGAAGAGGTTTAGTAGCAACCACAAGCCAGGCTGTTTTTGAGCTGGAGCATGGACAAGGCCATGTGGTCTGTTGTCGTTGCTGCAGCGCTCACCAGAATCATCATCCTGGGCCATCCCTGGTACCGTCTCTGCTTGCAGAGGAATAAAAAGAAGAAGGAAGGATCCCAGTTCCTATGCCTATATCATTTGTTGGTCTTGTTTTCATAGCAGCAAAGCACCTGATATAGATCTAGATCTGGTTTCCAGGTCATCGTCGGATTCGAGGTTGTGCACTATAGCTCCAAGAACAATCTCGTGGCCATGCCAAAAATACAAGATATGCAATCCCAGTACTCCAAACTCTATTATTCACAAAACAACCTTGATGTTGATCCAAATTTTTAGTCATTAATAGTGGTAGAAACTTTGAAGATGATGAACTAAAATCTGCTCATACAAACGATTATCCAGCATGAGTGTGTTCATACAAATGATGGCCGGACTCACCAATGGTGTCTTCATGCTGCACCTGGACTACGATGACCATTACAAAAACTACATAATGGCAAGCAATGCTATGTGTTGACACTATAAACTATATACTATCTACATGATTAAACTATAATCTACATAATGTGATACTCGCTTTGTGTTGAAACCATGAGAGCGCCGCTCCATTTATGCATTCGGTTGTACACACTTACATATATATATATATATATTAACCCATCCATGTATGCATAAACTCCATGGTTATTATCTCTACTACTATGATGTAAATAACAACAAAATATTTTATGATTTAAAAATGAAAAGAAAGTTATGGGATATCTGTGTAACATCCTATATAAAGGGGACATTTGGCTATTATCCCTTTTATTCCTATGGAAGTTGTAACTTCCTATGATAGTTACAACTATGATATTTGTAACTAATTTTAATTTTGATTACCATGAAGAAACTTGGCAATTAAAAAGGCCACTTGTCAACTACAGCTTTTTTGTCTCCATGGTGTCCACTTGGCAATTGAATGGGCCACTTGGCAACTCAATGAGACACTTGTTAATTGTAGCTTTTTTATCTCTATGGTGGTTATAACCACCCAAAATAGTTGTAACTTACCTAACTTGTTGGGTAAGTAATTAACTTCCTTACTTGGGAGAAAAGTTAGCTAAGATATTTTAGAATGTAACTACCTTTTGAACCCTATAAAAAGGCTTCAGGGGTAAGAAGAAAAGAATACAATACTCGGGAGCTCTCACTTGGAGACACACTTTGGCACTTGGAAGAGCATTTGTAAAGAAGACATTGTGAAGGATTTCTTGTAAGATGACTTGCTAAATAAAATATTTCAGCCTCTTTGTCATACTCCTGTGAGTTATGTTTTTTATTTTTATTTTTTTAAAATTTTTTAGCTAGTGGTTTAGATAGTATCATCCTTGGCAAGTAATTTTGGGATTTTTAGATTACTCTTATTGTTCTTGTTGCATAATAGAAATTTCTATTAAAATTTTTCCATAGAAGTGCTTGTGTTTGAAAGCCTTCAGAGCATTTTAGTAGTGAATTTCATTATTGTACAATGTATAAGAACCACTATTGGGATTGTTGTAAGAGAGCCTCTGCTTGTAGTCATGCCGTTGAATGATTCAATAGTCAAGAGGGTTCAGAAAATCTTTGGTATTTTGATGGGACCAAAATAGCTTCTTTTTATCTTTAAAGTGAATCTCCATGGTATTTGAATCATAAATTTTCAAGTCTTTTAAAGGTTCTTTTGAATGCAATTGTTGACATCCATTATCTAGCCAAAATGGAGTCTCGTACGTGATAGTTTATGCAGCAATTTTTTGGTAGCATAGCAAGATTGTCTTGAAGAAATTGCTTATTTGAGCCTTGGAAGTTTGAAAAATTCGTAGATATTGAATTTGGGATAGCTTTATTGCGAAGTGTTTACTCGTATCATTTTACCTTGTTTAAATATTTGAGGTCTTAACACAAATCTAATTTCTTTTCTATCTATTTCCATTGAATCTTGCTCTATTTCTAGTTTTCTTGTGGAACTATCTCTTTCTCTGGGGAAAATTAGAAGTAGATTCGCGGAGTTGTGCTCAAATGTTTTTACAAAATTTTATTTGTTACAAGTAGGTATTATAAGGATTGCGTAGACTAGGCAATTGAACAAAATAGGAACTCTCAACAACTCACAGTACTTGGTAAAGTTGGCTGAATCTCTTATTGATAAGTCATTTGTAGTTTACAAACAATGCAATCATTTCATTTTTCACAACCGCATGCCGCAACAGCACACACACATACTCACATTAACTACTAAGTCTATTTGGAGGTATCTGGGCCTTGGTGTTGCCAAAGACCAGCAAGCACCTAAATCCTGTTCGAGGACACTCATTGGCGGTCGCATCCCAAACGGTTGCCAACAATTAGCACACACCTTATAGAGGTGTCTGTTAATCTGCATGAAGTGCTTTACCTGGTGAAAAAAATGTTGTTTCTTTTGATGGTCCAACCCTTGTGGCATCTCTGAGTGAGAAGATAGGTGAGTATGTTATCATACCATTTTGGCTCATTGGGCATTTGTTTAATTACAACCCTAGCAAAGAGGAGTTCATCAAGAACTGTATCAGATAATAAACTCTCTTCTTCTTTGTCGTCCCATCAGAACTAAGACAAGTGATTAACGACCACCTTCTCAGTGCTCTTCCAATATACCATCATGAGATCGAGATTCTACAAGATCACCATCCATCATATGACACAGGAACTCATTGTTGGATTGTTCATTAGGAAGTGGATGGCACTATAGTCCATGTGCACAAAAACCTTGTATCTAAGCACATAATGCTTGAACTTCTCTAGAGTAAACACCACCACCATCAATTCTTTTTTTGTAGTGGTGTAGTTTAGTTGTGTACCCGTAATGCTTTATTTGGTGTAGTGGATGTAATATGATCATTTCTTATCATCTAACTATGTCAACATAGCTCCTAAGGTATAATTTGATGCATTCATCATAGTATGAAATGGTCTAGACTAGTTAGTTAGGTACCTATAGGATTGGAGTTTCTACAAGCTTCTCTTTTAGTTGCTAGAATGCTTTCTCACATTCTATAGTCCAGACAAAGGAAGCATCTTTGTTAGCTCGACCAATGGTTTTGTGATCTTAGAGAAATTCTCTATGAATTGCCAGTAGTAGCCAATATGTCCAAGGAATGAATGAACATATTTAACTATTTTTGGTTGGTAGGTTATTCCTTAAATGACCCTTATTTTCTCAAGGTCTACCTCAATTTTTACTTGTGAGATTTTATGCCCTAGTATAATGCCCTCCTAGACAATGAGGTGACTTTTCTGCCAATTAAGTTGCAAGTTGGTTTCAACACATCATTTTAGCAGTTGCTCAAAGTGGTCCAGGGCTTGCTCAAATGTAGCTCGATAGGTGGAGAATTCATCCATGAAGGCTTTCACACCACTACCAATTTGCTATTGAAAAATGCTTAGGACTAGGCATTGGAATGTTGAAGGAGCATTACATAGACCAAATGGCATCTTACGATACACAAAAGTTTCCTAGGGACTTCTGAATGTTATTTTTTCTTGGTCTTCTAGTGTAATTTAAATTTTTTTATAACCACTATAACCATCTAGAAAGTTTTAGTACTAATGCCCAGATATGGTGTTGAGCATCTAGTTAACAAATGGAAATGAAAAATGATCTTTGAATGTTACCATATTTAGCAATCTAAAGTCAATGTAGACCCATCACTTGCCATCTTTCTTTGACATAATTGCAAGTGGGCTAACCCAGTCACTATTTGCAATGGGATAGATGAACCCTACCTTAAGGAGTTGTACAATTTCCTCAATGATTTGTTGGCATATCCTAGGATCAATCCCTGTAAGTTCAAGATATGACTAAGAAAAAGCTGCTGACCATCTTTCAACTACTTTTAATAGCATCTTTTTTTCTCTAGAGTAATTTTTGCATTGATTATAACTAGCTTCCCATTCTTCAAAAATACATATTCCATTCTAACAGGTAACATTTTTAGCTCAAGAGGCTCTTATTTGAATTTGTTAGGAATTTTCAACTCTCCCTAGTGAGTATAATAATTTGTATCATTAGAGACTTGGTTATGAACTTTCTTGAGTTCATCCATGCCTATGACATATGCACATGTCAGGCTCTTAGTTAGTTCCATGAAAAGTGTGCTACTTTCAAAATCAATGGTTAACCATTGGGTGCCTTTCTATTTTATGGTTGTTGCATATAGACACCTTTGAATTTCTACCTCTAGCGCACACTACTTGCATAGAGAGATAGATGCTTGATTTATGACCTAAAGTTTCTGCATACAATTCCATCTAGTATCATTGTACGTGATGCATGGAACTCTCTTCTTTTTAACCTTTCTAAATGCATTTTCCTTTGATATTTCTAGCGAAAGATCTCTGACGTCCATTCTTGCATTGATAGTTGTTAGCCATGCCCTTCCCATAATGATTGGGAAATCCCCTTTGCAGTTCTCCACTTTGATTATCAGTAAATTGATAGGATAAAACAACCCACGAACAGTGGTCACAATGTCTTCTACTAGTCCCAATGGAATAGTGATGGACTGGTTTACTAATTCTGATCTTATGTTGCTCTTATTGAGAGGAGGTAGGTTCTAGGTAGTGTACATCTCATGAAAAATCAAATTAACACCAAAATAGGAATTGAGAAGGGCCCCACATAGTTCATTCCCAGCAATCTGCATATAAATCAGTGGACTTTCAAAATTGGCTAATTTTCTGGGAAGGTTTCCTACATGGATCCAATTAGACACTGTGAATAAGCATTATGGTATGGATACTTGGTAGAGTTTGGTTTGAAGGAGGCCCAAAGGAATTTGATATGGATGAAGAGGCAGGAGCAAGGTTGTTAATTGTGGGTGTAGGTGAAGGCTTAGGTGGACTACAGGGTCAAAAGAAAGGTATTTTCTTTGATTGAGCATTTTATCCCTCTGATTGATGATTGGATTGAAAATTAATAGCCCTCATAGCATTGTGTTGTTCCAATTGAGTAGGTAGTTCACCTTACATTGGTGGAGTAGGTGGTAGCTATGCAACTGGAGTAGAAGTATGTGCAAGGATAGGAAAAGGATAAGGATAAGAGGTGGTATCCCTTCTTTCATGTGGCAAATGATCTCAGTAATAATTTAAAGGGTGGTAGTGAGGCTGGAAATTAGAAACATGATTGGAGGAGTCATTTGGAGACATGGGTTGCTACACGTGATAACCATATGAATTAGGTTATTAGTAAGGGTATTGTTTTCTTGGCAGTGCTAGTGCCCATGATTGTGATTATTGTTATTATTGATATTGTTCATATGGTTGTGGTGGAGCTCCACTTGGATAATACGGTTGTTGTTGGTGGAATTTTCTAAGATTACCTTGAGGATAAGGTAACATTCTGGATGTTTACCTTTGTGTAAGTTGTGGATGGAAGACATACACCCCAGACTCCTATAGATGTGACACAATGAAGCAACATCCCTTAGGATGTTTGTATTGATAGACGTCACACCCACGATCATCATCTAATTCATTGTCCACAACCCCTTCTATTGTAGTAATCTTTCCCTTGCCTTTATAATATGCACATTTAGCTTCCTTGCATGTCCTACACTCATGCTCAGTACTTTATTCTTTGGAATTCTTAGTAATTTTGAGAATAGCTTGGAATATATTGTCCATTGAGTTCCTTAACTAATAAACCTTGGCTATAAATTTAGATTGGAATTGTTGAAGTGGCAAGGCTTTCTTATGCACCCCCTCATCAAATAGAGATTTGTCCTCACTATCATAGAATTGAACCTCATTCTTGTAGATGGAAGGATCACGGTTATACTCCTCTGCACTCTCTCTTTTTCTTAGTTTTTCCTCCTCTTTGGCAACCTGCTCAATTAACCTTTGTACAAGATGGACACTTAGTTTTGATAATCACCCTTGGGCATAAACACCAAGGGTTTTCCTCATTTCATTATAGAGCTCATCTAGAATGTGGTGAAGTTGAGCCAATTGAAAATAACCATGACCAAGGAATTTATTCATCAAGGCATAGTATCAACCAATGGTGGCATCCAAGGGTTTGTGTGTTCCTTGTTTTCACCCTTGAATTTGCTTCCTTAAGTTGGACACTTTGGAGTATGTTTGATACTTATCATTGAATAGCTTAAGCATGGTACTCCATCATCTAATAGATTCTAGCTCTAAGGACCAATATCAATTTTTTGCTTCTTTGATAAGTGTCTTAGGGAAAAACTTTAGTTTCTACCACTTGTTCTTTATGTTTTGCAAGGCACATGCATCTTGGAAAGCTTGAAGATGATTTTGTAGATTAAAGTTGTATCCTTCTTCAAATCAAGAAATATTATTCATGTATAATCATTTGATCTGACTATCTTTCACATGCCTTGTTGGAATTTTGACTACCTCTGCAATGTTAAACATACTTTAGGTAGCAAATAGAGGCTCATCGAGGCATTGATCATGGTGTCTATGATGCCCTCTACTACCCCTTCATTCATAGTGATGTACCTCTCTTGAACGTTTTTTCCCTTGATCTTGTCTATCCTGATGCTCCCTTTGGTTATTTTGGTCCCATCAGTTATTTCATTTATTTTGATCACCTCCATCATGGTGTCACCTTCTGCAATCATAGTTAGATCCAGAATAAGAACAAGATGATGAAAAGGAAGAGGAAGGAGAATCAACACCATCACCATGCCTACTACCTTTTCTTCGGTGATCGTAACCATGATCACGATCGTGCTTCTTATCTACATCCCTATCTTGACTTTGCCCTTTGGATCCTTTGTTGTCATTAGATCCCTTATTACCAGAATCAAGATTGTAAATGGTGGAGTGCAAGTTCTTATTTTGACCTCCATCACCAAAGTCAAAGAGAGAATTTTCATTAAATTAAAAACCCCTAGAGAAGGATTCCCCACTAGCTTGTTGGTATAATAGGAATGGAAAATTGTTTAGCCCTTTTCCCTTTGAAAATTTATAGTGCTGCTCTAGCTATCGATCTTGTAGGCATTGTGGTTCAGTCCCTAGCATTAGCATCTTCTATAATATACTCCCCATGGCACTCTTAAAGACCACATCATGCAAGCATTCGATAGAGCATTGTAGGAGCAACACAATTAGGTGGCAACACAAATTTGCTCTCCATGTCACACCATTATAGCTATTCATCCTAGTGTAGGATGAAGGTGAAGTTTAGCACATACTCATTAGGATGAGTATATATAATTCGATACTGTTGAGGCTTTGGCAGATTAACTCCATTGACCTTGGGTAGAGAAATGCTCCTATGAGAAGAAGACATTTTTAGTTAGTAAATAGAAATCATAGTATTCTTTGAGAATTAGTTGTAGTAATTGTGAAATAAGATATGACTCTAAGGTTCATTCCAATGATTTAAATACTTTTCACTAGGTCCTAGATAGTGCACAAAACAATAAAAAGATCCCCAACAACGGTGCCAATGATGAGTGGTGAGGTACCCCTATGCACAACTATATGAATCACTAAGGCATTACACGTGATTTGGTTGAATTCCATGGACATATAGTTATCTAATGCACTAGCTCTTCTAGAAAGTGAAACGACATTGAGAATGTTCATTATCTTCCCAACTACACTTGTGAGGTTCAAGGGTATGGCTTAAGTATAATTAAGGTATATGAATTTTTGTCATTTTATATTTTATGCATGTAATCACCTACAACAAGAATAAGGGTAGAGTATATTGGAAACTAACGTCTATTGCCTAGCTAGCCTAACACAAGTAACCTCCCCACTTTCTTGAACACATCTTGAACACATATAGTACTACTGGGCTACCAAACATTAAGCATTGCTAGGTTACCAAGTATTATATGAATGCTTGAAGTGTTCATGCTCATGTTCATTAACAATCGAAAATGAATTGCATAATTAAATGCATTAGAGTAAAGAACAAGAAAGTAAAGCGCATTAAAGAAAATATTAAGCTATTCTTAGTGTTGTAAGTATTGTCAATAGAGTTCATTTTATTCTTGTCACATTGTTGTGATTAGGTACATCAATGCTTGAATAAAGAACCATACACACTTTAGAATCCTTTTGTAGGCACTCAAACAATATTCTAACTTTGAGGAAAATAAACTGTAAGAGCTTCACTACTCTACTTGAAAACTAAACTTAAAACTATTGCCAAAATTGGAGCTTAGGCCTAGTATTTATAGATTAGGGAATATACCTTGACATTGTATATGTGATGTTAGACCAAGGCCCTAATGTCACGTACGTGATGTCATGGCTCCAACGTTGCATACCTGACATCATAGTAGACAACAAATGCATGTTCATCACATGGCTTAGCACAATTGATGCTAAGTTAAGTATGAAACACTTATCTTTTGAAATATCTAAGGAAGATACATGTATAGCCATATGTACATAATAGATTCCATGCATTACTACTAATAGTAAAGGGTACAATTATGGATTAACACTTCAGAATGTCAACATAGTCATTACACCAATCAACAATAAATGTGAAAAGCAAGTGTGTGCATAAGAGAAAGTAGGGACCACTAAATAAAAAGAAGCCTAGTGGTCAACAACTGAGAACTTTCAAGTGTCCAAAAAATGCATGGAATAATTTGAACCATTTATTAAGTCCCATTCCAAGAAAATGACCTTAATTGAGAGCCCAAAAGTGAAAATATTAAACCATGATCATACACTAATATGAAGAGAAAACAATGACTTAGATGATCAAAACTTAATTACCATCAAGATCACATGGGGCAATAATCAACAAATTAAATCACTAAAAATGGTAAGTGAACCACCCAAAGTGTATGATTCAAGAGATCTAGGGAGAATTTTTTGAGAACTCATCCATAAGTTCAATTGTGGAGGAGATGCCTTATCTTAATTCAGGAATTAATAAGTGCTTTCTCAATTTTTTGTTTTATAATTCCTTTTGATTTCTAATTTCTTAATATACCTTTTCACATTCTTTGATACAATTTTTTCCTATACCTTTTTTTTTTCTTAAAATTTCAATATTCTTTAACATTTTTCAATTCTTTAATGATTTTTCATTCTTTGACATTTTTCATTCTTTCATCTTTTTCCAATTTTGACTATCTTTTTCATACTTTGCTTTTGTGATCTTTGTAAATAAATTTGATTGTTAAGAAAATACATTAAGAATAAGGCAAGATGTATCCCAATAAGGTGAATATTTCTCTATGTTATTAAGTCATAAGGGACTGATTATTTGAATAGTGAGCCCACAACATTCATCCATCCATTCCATTAATAAGAGGTTCTTACTATGTCCATAATGATATTCTTTCCATCATAAAACTAAGAATAAATTTGTGATCATTATGGATGGACTGAAAAGAGAAGAACCAAGTGGAAATGTAAAGGGTGTGACATCAAGGGGATTTGTTGACTCTCATGGATTACTTCTGTTAGTTTTATCTTATTTCTTAGGATGTATTATATCCTTGTAGATCTAAAAAAAATGAGCGTAATGGTAAAATAAGTGTAGCCTTACCCGTGCTTAAAGGTAGTCCTTTGGTAAGGTTGACATAGATAAAAATAAAACTCATGCACTAAATAAATTTTTGGAGGTCCCACTAGAAAGACATGTTACCCATGCTTGAAGGTAGGCAACTTCTTAGGAATTTTAGAAAATAATAAGTGCAATGAATAACCTTTTTCCTTGGATAATATGCCAAGTGACAATGCTGCTTGTAATAATGGTAGTCTTATAGTTGTAATTCTAAGAGGTTAAACAATGCAATGTCACTGGAGTGTGGTTTGGAATTAGTTTGAATCTTGGAAAGAAAGACTAATGATTACTTTAAGCATTAATAACACACAAGGATTCATTATTCCTATGGTTGGATACATCATGTACCAATTTCAACAATCCCTTTTTCCCATTTCATCTCATTGTATATGTAATCATAACATGTGGTTTTGTGTAATATAGTGTAATTTTCCCAACTTAGTGGTACTAACATATGTGTTTTTCTAGACAAGTATGTCTTAGATTCAACTCCTTGAGTGCCTAAGAACACTTTTAGGTGTGGTTATGCAAGGGCACTAAGGGCTAGAGCCTACTTTGGAGAGGATCCACTTGTATAGATTTTGTATTTCATACTTTCCAAGAAATTCCACATCATCTTATGCCTTTAAAACATCTAATATACTTCCCATATCATTTAATAATTTTTCCGTTCATCAGAAATTCATTATACATTTCTTATCCATATCATAAACTTTCATTGCCTAAGTTTCCTTCTTCATGAACTTTCTATGCCAAATTTTTGAAAAATATGCATCATTCTTAGCCCAAGACCCTTTGAATGTGTTTCATACCTTCAAAATCCTCAAAAGGACTCATTTTTATCCTCAATTCTCAACAAAAAAATGTGAAAATTTAGACTCCAATATCGGAGCCCACAAAACCTATATATTTGTGAGGGACTTGAATTTTCATTTTTCACTTTTACAACCAAGAGAGTTTTGTCATTTTTTCTTCCTAACTTAGACCTCTAACCTTTTCCCAAGCCATAACTTTCACACTATCATTCTGATTTTGATGATTTTTGAATCTATTTGATCCTAGAGTGCTCACCTTACTCATGGGATTTTTTT
>MNCI01032607.1:59406-104291 GCA_015680685.1 Gnetum montanum | reverse complement strand
GAGGGTATTATAAGGATAAGTACAAAGGAAAATTTTAAAAAATTATAACAAAAATTAATCACATTAATGGTAGAAACTCTTAAATCATCCTCTTAATGAACCATACCAATCATTATGAGCCATAAATAAGAACAAAATGGACAACTATGAGGGGCTATAAGGAAATTAATGCCTATGGGGTTTCTTTTTGGAAAATTTTCCAACTCTATAATCATAATGAGCTAAGAATTGATCTAATTAAGAATATGAGAAAGGGAAGTAGTTATCCAAATCAAAGTAAATAGTCTAATAATTCTCAAATCCTTAATGATTATAGATGGTCTCAAAGAGAGAAGTAATAGGAGGATCCTCATAGTTAACAAGCAAAAGACTAAGAGGCTAAGGAAGAGGTCGAACACAAGAGCAAGATCTAGAACATGCGAAGTAGGAAGCCCAATCCTTTAGCATCCATTAGGAAACTCTGGCTACTAAACATTCAGCCCAAGTGAAGGCATGAGAATCAAAAGTCCAAGGATAGCACCTCACGCTGTCACAAGAATGCCTTTAAATCATTTAAGAGAAGATGCTCTTGACCACAGTGATTATGAAGATGAACTTTGGTTCATTCATAGAGTTTGTTCTAGAGGCGATAAAGGCACAACTCCAAGTTTCATTTCTATGGCCCATCCTTTTAAATCCCATCCTTTTAAATAGTGGTGAATGATATCTAGGGGAGACCCACCAATTCTGGCATAACAAACAAGGGGATGCTATAGTCAACATCGAAGGAGTCTCTATTTCATATTCAATTAAGACAATAGCAAAAGCTCTAAATGTGCCCAGTGAAGAAGAAAGATTAGGACATTTGTCCATAAGATCAAACATAGAAACCAAAAAACTATGGTTAAAATGGGCATATGGAAAAGAAGATAAGGAGTACAATGAGTTAACTCTAGAGGAAAGAATATATTTTAAAATTGGTACATATCACTTGTTTCTCTCAAAGAGATTAAATAGATTATCCACCTATGAGGCTAGAGGAAGTGCAATTCTGATGGGAAAGTATAATGTAAATCTCACACAACTCTATTTCATGGAGATTGATGAGTCATCATTGGTTGGCTACGTTGACAAGGCATCATAAATGTAGTTGACCATGTTGACAAGGCCTCATCCATGAGGCCTTGTAGACACATTTCAACTTGCATTAATGATGCCTTGTTGACGTGGTGTTCGTTCATGGCCTATAAATGTGTGCCTACCCATTGCATTTATGGAAGTCCAGATTTCAATTGTAGTGAAGCTCTTGCATTTTTCCATTTGAAAGTTAGAATTGTTTCCTTGAGTTCCCATAGTAGGAGTCATTGAGTATATGAATATTTATTTGAGCATTGTTGTACTTGGGCACTATAGTGTGTGCGGTAATAAAGATGAGCTTTCTAATAAACCTTACAGCACTCTATATAGATTAGTTCTTTTATTTATGCATTCAATGTTTTCAATTATTTATTAATTATTCTCAATTATTTCACAATTACTTTCTAGTAATTGAATTATTGAGGTTGTTAAGATAGATATATTAAATACATAAGTATGACCGTTTCGAGCATAACATGTATTCACTTGGTAATCCCAGCAACATTTGTTTCATTCAACAATGGATACGTAGGTTCAGGACATGCACAGAAAGTGGGAACAAATACTTATGTTAGAAATGGCTTAATAATAGTAGTTAATTAATTTAGATTAGTTAATCAAATTCCTTCTACCTGCATTTTGAGCACCCAAAACATAAAACATAATATGATAAAAATTGGATGCCTCAATTACACTTAACCATACCAACGTGCATCACAAGTGTAATTAGAAGGAAAATGATAGACCTTAAGGCTAGATTCACTTCCTAAAGGGCTAGTGCACTAGAAATGATTAAGTCCATGGAATTCGATTGAGTCCATCATGAATTCTTCGTGATTCATATGGTTGGATGTAGGGGTACCTTACCACTCATCATTGGTGTTGTTGACAAGGACTTTGTTTGTGGAACCTGCATTATTTAGGACTAAGTAAATACCATTAATATCATTGTATAAACCTAAAGGTCCATATCATTTCCACTATACATAAATTATAAAAGCACATTAACCATTTCATTTTGTTTTACAAAATGTCTTCTTCTTTTCGTAAGCATGACAATACTAAACCAATGGTCCCATAGGAATGCAAGGTGATGTACACTTATCCATATGAGTTTGTACTAAGTTTCAAATTCATCCTACATCAGGATGAACAAATCTGAGGGTGTGATATGGAGGGCAATGTTTTTTTGACCCTCTCGATAGATTTATGCTTAAAATGCTAATTAACCCTTAAGAAGTTGGGCATAGCAGATCTTCACGAAGAGTATGTTATGGATGGATGTGACACTCAAAACTATCATCTCAGTAAAACATAATGTAAGCAAGATAAGCATCATTAGAGACTCCATGAAGCCATAAAGGGGAAACATTTCATGAGCCCCTTATTCCTACTAGATCAAGAAGATAATGAGGACCCTTCCTTGAAAGGTTCTCAACATGAAGATTCTCCACCCCTTGCTAATGATGGTGAGGGTGTGAACTTAACTTTGCAATCAACTCTTCATAAATCAGGTTCAAGGAAGAGTGATAGCCAAGGTAAGGACTCAGGTGAACATCATAATAACAAGGAATCTAATGATTGAGATCATAAAAAGTGTAAGAGTGGTGGACATTGCGATGGCGGTGGTAGTTCACCTTCCTCTTGGTCCTCTTCATCTGATTCCTAATATTCCTCTTCATCTAATGGTTCTCATAGAAACCACTATCCAAAAAACTGTGATGAAGGTGATTGATGATATAATAATGGCCATGAAGGACACCAAAACCAAAGGGATGGCTGAAACCATCATCAACGTCATCAATGCAATGATGATGATGAACCTTTACTAGCAACTTGAAGTATGCTTAGCATTGTGGAGGTAGTAAGAATTCCAACTAGGCATATGAAGGATAGTCAGATCAAGTGCCTAGATATGAACAATATCCCAAGATTTGAGGGGGATACAATTTTGATCCACAAACACATCTGTAAGCTTTTCAATATGCCTATACCTTACAAAACATCAATAACGAGTGGTAAAAACTCAAACTTTTCCCAAGGACACTTATTAAGGAAACTGAATGTTGGCACTGGTCCTTAGAACCAAAATCTATTAAAAAATGGAGTACCATGTTAGAACTGTTCAATGACAAATATCAAACATACTCTAAAGTGTCTAATCTAAGAAGGAAAATCCAAGGATGGAAACAAGGAATATATGAACCCTTGGATGTCACCATGGGCCAATATTATTTAGTCCTACATAGATGTCTTGGCCATGGTTACTCTCAAAGAGAACAACTTCACCACATCATAGATGGGCTTAGGGTAGAAACCAGAAGGACCCTTGGGGTATATGCCTAAGGAAGGTTGTCTGAAATGAGAGCTCATCAAATCCAAAGACTAATTGAGTAGGTAGAAAAAGAAGAAGGTGAGCTACAAAAATGGGAGTGTGCTAAAGAGTATAATAGGGAGCCATCCATTAGAAAAAAAAAGATCTGATTTTGCAACGAGAAGGATTCACCACTTGATGAAGTAGTGAATCGGAAAACCTTGTCTATCTAAAAATCAATTTCTAACATTTTAGCCAAGGTTGACAAGTTATGGGACTCTTTGGATGAAAATTTTCAAACTTCTTTGAAAATTGTTAAAGAATCCAAAGAGCAAAATAGTGATCATAATCATAGACAATGAAAAGAAGTTGAATGTGCCTACCAAAGAGATAAGGGAAAAGTTGTTGCAATAGTGGTAGTTATGGACTCTAACTTTGATGATGAAAT
Organism: Gnetum montanum; assembly: GCA_015680685.1. Lineage (NCBI taxonomy): Eukaryota > Viridiplantae > Streptophyta > Gnetopsida > Gnetales > Gnetaceae > Gnetum > Gnetum montanum. Next base: position 100,413 of record MNCI01032607.1, on the reverse strand, counting down.
TGAATGTGACATATATCAATATGAACATTAAAAGGGATGTTGCCATATGTTGTCACACTTACAAGAGTATGGAGTGTACGCATTGAACCCTTGCCTAGCACGTAGGTAAGATTCAAGATGACTACCTTTCCCTCAAGGCAATCCAAGATAGTTCAACCAACAATAATAAGCTTACTAACCAAGTGAAACTCCTCCACAACCTTATGAATAGTACCAATAGTGGTACCAACCATAATTTTGAGGAATGCCACCACCAAGGTAGCAGTACCCTTATAGATAACCAGATCGATACGGGTACTATGTTCAGCAACCCATATCCTTGAGAAGTTCAGCAAGTCATGCATCATTCTAGCATCACTATTACCCTCCAGAGTACCATCAAAAACATTCACCATCTACTTGAGGGGATAACCCATATTAGTATCCTTATCATACTTCATATCCCTCTGCACCTACACCTCCACCTTCAACTCAGTTACCTCCTACTCTATCCATGCAAGGTGAAATTCCTTCATAGCCATAGCAATGAAATGGTACAAGGGTTGTACACTCACAACCAATTTTTCAACCAAGTGGTCTAGATAATCGATCAAGAAAACAACCTTTCTTTCAATCCAGTAGTCCTTTCCAACCCTCACAATCTACTTTAGCTTATTGACTTGCCTCTCCAATACCCTCATCCTTTGCATCAAATACCTTCAAACGCCCTTCAAACTAAGTGCCACCTAGGATTCACGTTGTAATGCTAACTCATGCTGTCTCTGACTGGATCAAGGCTAGTAACCTTCCTACAAAAAGATCTAATCCAGAAAGTCCACTCATATTTCTACAAATTGTTAGACAAGAGCCATGTAGGGCTCTTCTTGAATATGGTCCTAGAGTTAACCTCATCTCCCATGATATTTATAAAGCCTAAAACCTACCATCTCTTAAGAAGAGCAACATTTGTTGAGAATTAGAAGATCATTTGATTACTATTCCTTTGGGATTAGTAGAGGAAATTATGACCATAGTTTGCAGGTGGTCCTATCCTGCTAATATTTTGGTAATCAAGGTGGATAACTACAAAAGTGACTTTTTTATCATCATAGGAAGGGATTGTTCAAGCACAATCAGTGCATGAATTGGTATAAGGGACTTATCTCTTAAAATATCTAAGGAGAATGAATTAGGAAAAATTGAGACGAATCGTATTCCATGCATCACGTACAATAACAATGGGTGTAATTGTCTATAAAATAGTTGGTCCATCAAAAGCACATACATTAAGGCATGCAATCATTGTGTCCAAGAAGTTAATATTTAACGATGTCTGTACATAGCAACCACAAAGCAAGAGGATACCTAGTGGCTAATAACTGATTTAAATAGCAGCACAATATGCATGGAGCCAACTGAGAGTTTAAATTGTGCATATGTTGAAGGCATGGACAAAAGTGAACAATTCCATTCCCAACTCTCTAATGAAGGTGATGATAATTTTTGGGGAGAGTTGGAGATCCTTGAACACTTTAAGCAACAGCCCTTAGAACTAAAAAATTTGGAGTATGCATTTTTAAAGAATGGTAAACTAGTCATCATTAATGCCAAACTTTCTCTTGAATAGAAAGAAAATTTATTGAAAGTAGTGAATAAATGGTTAACAACCTTTTCTTGGTCATATCTAGAACTAACAAGAATTGATCCAAGGGTATGCTAGCACCACATTTACATTGAATTGGCCATGAAGCCTAGAAGGCAACCACAGAGGCAACTAAACCCCAAGTTAAAGAAAATCGTTAAGGAGGAAATAGAGTAACTCCTCAAGGTGGGGTTTATCTATCTAAACATGAATAGTGAGTGGGTTAGCCCACTTGTAATTGTACCAAATAAGGATGGTAAATGGTGGGTTTACATTGACTTTAGGTTGTTAAACATGGCAACATTGAAGGATCACTTTCCTTTGCTATTGATGGATGAATTACTAGACACCATATTCAAGCATTGTTATTATAGTTTCTTCGATAGTTATAGTGGCTATAACCAAATCAAAATCTTGCTTGAAGACCAAGCCAAGACAACATTTACGAGTCCCTAGGGGACTTTTACATACTGTAAGATGCCATTTAGTCTATGCAATGCCCCTACAACATTTCAACACTTGGTCCTTAGTATCTTTCAACAAAAAATTGGTAGTGGCGTTGAAGTTTTCATGGACGACTTCTCCAAATATGAAGCTACCTTTGAGCAAGCCTTAGACTAACTTAAGCAAGTACTAGAGAGATGTGTTGAGATAAACCTATGGGTCAACTGGAAAAAAAGCCATCTTATGGTCCAAGAAGGCATTATGCTAGGACACTAAATTATCTAGAAAGGAATTAAGGTATACCTAGAAAAGATAAGGGTAATCTAAGGAATAACATGCCAACTAGAGACCATCAAAGATATTCAATCATTCCTTGGACACAATGGTTACTATTAGTTCTTTATTAAGAATTTCTCTAGGATTGCTAAATTGTTGGTAGAACTTACCAAGAAAGATGCACCTTTCATATGGACCAAGGAATGTGAAAACACATTCCAACAATTAAAAGAGAAACTCATAAAAACACCAATCCTATGAGCACCTACTTGGTCCAAATAATTCCATATCATAATAGATGCATCTAACTATGCTTTGGGATCCATGCTCATGTTGATGGATGATAAGAAACATCCATGTTATCCACTATGTGAGTCAAAGCATTTTGGGAGCACAATTAAATTACACCACCACAGAAAAAGAACTAATGGTAGTGGTGTATGTGCTAGAAAAGTTTAGACATTATGTGCTAGGTTACAAAGTATTTGTACATATGAACCATAGTGCAATTCGATTCCTTATGAATAAGCTAATGGTGAGCCCTTGTATTATACAGTGCCTTGTGATCTTGCAGGAATTTGATATTACTATGGTAGATCAAAAAGGAACCAAGAATATGGTCATTGATCATCTTTCTCACTTAAGATGGGATAATAAAGAGGAGGAGAGTGCACTCTCTGATCAATTTCTAGACAAACTCCTCTTTACTAGAGTAATAAATGAACAAACACCTGAAAGAGCAATGTGGTATAATGGCATCCTCACATATCTTCTCACTTAAGAGATGTCACAAGCCTTGGATTTTAGGAAAAAACAACAATTGCTTCATCAAGTCAAATAGCTCATGAAAATTAACAAACACCTTTACAAGGTGTGTACTGATGGCCTGATCCATTGCTATGTCCTTGACAAAGATCAACTATGTGTTCTCCAAGATGCTCATGAAGGACCTTGTGGAGGCCACTATGCAAGGAGATGCATAGCCATAAAAATCCTAATTATAGGATACTAACAATCTTTAGGGATTCCCACTAGTTTGTCATGTCTTGTGAATCTTGTCAACATGATGGGGGGATGACTGCTAGTATGGAAGGTCCTCAACAATGGATTCAACCACTAAAACCTTTCAACATATGAAGTGTTGACTTTATGGATCCCATCACACCCATGTCTAGCAGGAAAGTGTATATTACAGTAGCAGTTCACTATTGCACAAAATGGGTTGAAGCGACAACCATTACAGACTGCACATCATTCACTGCTACTAAATTTATACAATAGCATATCGTTAATATGTTTTGGATGATGCGTTCATTAATTTCTGATAATGGAACTCATTTCATAGGTGCCACATTTATAAAATTAATGCAACACTTGGGGGTAGAACATAAATTAAAAACACCTTACCACTCCCAAGCCACTGGTCAAGGAGCGGTAACCAACTAAGAAATTACTAAAATATTAATGTGAACCATTAGAAAATATAGGAAGGATAGGAGCACAAAAATTAATGATGTACTTTGGGCTTATCGATCAACTTGGAAACTTCCTATTGGATATTCTCCCTATGAGTAAGTGTACAAGAAACTTCCAACACGTCCAATTCAATCTAAACTTCATACACTCTCAATGGCCTATGAATTAAACCTTGACCTAAGTTTAGCACAAAAGGAGAGATTGATCAATCTAAATGTGCTAGAAGAAAATTTCTTAGTGGTCCTATCTTTGAACAAGATGAACAAAGCATTCAGCAGGTAATGCCATGACCTTATACTTAGGAAAGTAAGGTCTCAACTAGGAGATAAGGTCCTATGTTGGAACCCCACACATGTACCTCAAAAGGTAAAATTTGAAACATTGTGGAGGGACCTTATATAATTTATCAAACCTTTTCCTCTGGGGCCATGCTAATTTACAAACTTGACAACCCAAATAAAAAGAAATTGGTCAACATCCAACAAGTCAAACCTTTCATACAACCAAGATTGGCTAGTGTAAATATCACCTCACCTAATGGACACCCATGCTCTATTTTTCGAATCTCCTCCTTCCAACTCAGTTGTGGGGGAGATGGCCATCCATGCTGACCATTACCATGACCTCTCAGTTTTTCTACCTTTTTCACATTTTTTATTTTCAAATTTTTCTAATTTTATACCATTTATAGTACATTTAAATTTTCTTGATTATTTTACACTTTCTTATATATTTTACCTTATTTTGTCTCTTGTGTTTCTTTTGAGTAAGTGTGATATTTTCTCATTCTTGCTAATAAATCTGCTTTATTATCACAGGACATAATGCTATTGTTGCTATTTACTAATGATGGTTTGTGCTTAATGTATGATTATTGGTGTTTAGTTTCTATTTTTGAATTTTGATGTCTGATGACTTCGACATGGTTTATTTTTCATGGGATAGGCAGTGAGTCCACGTCATCCAGCCATCCAATGAACTCTATGGTTTTCCTTGTTTGAGAAATTTGAGGTCCCTTTTTCATTAAAGAAACTTTTGATTAATTGGTAACCTTGGTAGTTCTAGAATTGGGAAGGATCCAAAGGTTTGTAAAGGTTGTGCCTTCAAGGGGACTCAATACTCTTTGTACTCTTCTTCTTGTTTGAGTGCTTTACACAAACTTCTTACCATTCCATACCACGGAATGATAACAAGCCAAATAATGTCATTACATGGTGTGGTTTCCATCATTAAAATAAATAAATAAATCCTAAAAATAAAATAAAATAAATTATGGGAATTCAAAGCATACCCCTTCAACATGAATAAAGTCCTTTCATGGTGTTGTTCCCATTTCAAAAAAACAACAACAACAAAAAAATGGGAATTCAAAGCACACCCCTTGGACAAATAAAAGGGCTAAAAGCACTAGTTATGGGACTCAAAAGACATACATATATGCCTAAAATTCCCTTCTAATTAAGGCTCTCTTTCTCTCACTTCCTACTTTTCTTTCATCTTTGTGAAATGGTGGTTGTCTTGCTAGAACACTCTTGTGTCTTTAGTAGGTGGATCGGCCTTAGAGTGATGATACGAAGTCACTGAAAGTGGAAGGTTTTAGTCTAGACTAAGGATGGAACTTCTTAGGTCATTTTAACCACAATTTCACAAGGGACTTCTTATGACCTTAATTTGGAACTCCATTCCACCTTCTCTATCATCCATACATGTTACCATAACTCACCTCATTGTCGGGTTCTATGTTATGCTCTATGTCTTAGTCTGACAAATTGGGATTCTTGAGTGGGTTCTTTTGGGTTGGTCCTTAACTTGTCATGATCATTAAATCNTTCATGCCCTTTTTGCCCTTGCATAACCTCAACTAAGGAGTCTATANTATATTTTGTATTTTCCATTTTGTAAATTGCTTAGTACTCCTTAATGTTTCATTGCATTCATCCATTAAATCAATTTTTCTACATTTTTTCAAATTTATGAACTTTAATGCCCTCTTCTCATGATTTCATACTATTCTTGGTCTTCTAAGCTTTCATTTGACCCTAATTTCATCGAAAAGTTCCTTGTATTTTAAGAGTTCGACCAAAGTCAATAGTGGCCAATAGCTACGTCATCAAGGCCTTGTTCACGTAGTTGACCCTATTGATGGGGCCCTGTTGTCAAGGCCTCATCGAAACAATACAAAAATGCTATATACACCATTGGATACTTTGGAATTTTTTGTCATTCGCTCATAACACATGAGAAATTTTTGCAATTTTTCATAGCCCAAAATCTTCTAGAGCCCATAACTTTCAAACCATTTATCCAAATCACTCCATTTTTCAATCCAGCACTTACTAAAGGTAAGATCTTTATCATGGGGGCCACAAAAATTAAGGTTTCTAATGCAATTTTCAAAAAAAATTTCTAACTCCCTTAAGGGTTAGTAACTTTAATCATACATAAATATCAACTTTTTCCAAGTTAACCCTTCCAACAACCTCTACGATGATTTATCAATGATAAGGTGTATATAGAAATAATAATTAAGTTGATTAAATCAACCATAATCACAACATAGCCAAGTGTAACTACCCTTAAGAGTTAAGGTATCAAAACTATTTTAAGGTTACACAATGATTGTTAATCCCTAGTTCTATTGTGATTACAAATGGCACCCAAAAAAAGCACCCGCATGAAGGAGAACCCTCACAACCATAAGAGAAACAACCTATAGCTAGAAGGGGCCAACAAGAACAAGGCAAAGAACAACAAGAGGTGACCCATGCAACAAGACCTCTTTGAGATGAACTCGAAGTGGAATCTGTTCGATAGATTCTAAAAGAAGAAGTGCCTATTAAACAATCTCAATGAGGAGAAGTGCCTAGACCTATGCCTAGGCTTGAGGTCCTTCTAACTCAAGCCTATCTAGATATCATCAAGTCCCGAGAGGTCTAAATATCATTTCTTCAAGAAATAAACTTCAAGCCATTTTTGGAGAAAGCTTTAGAAGATGTTAGAACACAATTGCAAACCTCTCCCATGTGGCCAATCATCACGACCAGTGGGGAGTGGTACATGGGAGAGACTTACCTCTTTTGAAATAGTTGGAAGCCAAGGTCTATTGTGAAGATCAAGGATGTTCAAGTGTCATATTTAATGAAGGCCATTGCACAGGCATTGGGGTTTCCTAACATCGAATCATAGTTAGTAGAAATATTAACAAAAGGTGATCTTGCGGCAAAAAGGGAGTGGAACCAGTGATGTTATGGGGTGAACCATAAGAAGTATGGTGAGCTCACACTGATGGAGAGAATTTATTTCAAGATTACAACTTGTCACCTTAATCCAATGGTGAGGCCAAGTAAGGTGACTACCTTCTTCGCTCATGCATGCACCACTCTAAGTGGAAAATTTCCTGTTAACCTTCCACAACTAATTTATTTGGAGATTGAGAAGTTTTTCAAGGAGAACAAACATGGAAGGAGGACCCTGCCCTTTCCATGCTTGATAAGAAAAATTTGTAAAAGGTTAGGTATTATTTTCTATTCCAATGACACTCTTAGGTATACTCCCTTGGCCTCATGGGCAGAAATAATAAAGGATAAAACATTAGTAGCCATTCAAGAAGAGGAGTTGCTACCACCACCACCCACTCAAGAGACAACATTGAAGGAATGTGTAGTCCTTGAGCATCTGCATCAAATTCGAGAGTAGCTCTTGAGTGAACAAGAGCAGTAGGTAGGAATGAGAGGGTTAGATCCATCTATGTACCGACCAGTAATGAGTCACCTTAATGAGGTGGCCCAAATAGTTAGCCAGATGAAGAGGGGTGGTTCCATTTTCTCTGCTTGAAGAATGAAACTTCCTTTGAGGTTAGATCTCAACACTCAAGAGGTGAAAGTGTTACTAGTGAGACATCATTTCTTCCTAGAAATATTTGAAATGCTACTACTTTCTGAATGAAGTTGAAGGAAGGTGAAGAGGCAACTATCTTGGTAATGTAGCACCAAGGGTAGGAAATAGTGGTAGAAGTGGTACCTAACCATGTAGCTAAAGCACTAAATGCACCTGTAGCATTTGTATTAGACATATCTACATTCCAAGATGTGCAAATGTTCGTAGGCATAGTTAGTAGGAAATTGAATGTAGCCCAACATGAACAACTATTGGAACGACTGGTGGGAACTAGGCAATTGACTCTTGATATCTTTGATCTTTTAGAGAACATCATTACAACCCAATCGGAGTTGCTGAATGCAAGGGGAAAATGCATCATTTTGGAAGGACAACTAGAAATGGCCCAAGAGAAAAATCAGTGCTTGGCTATGGAGGTTTCTAAACTTCGTCCTCAACTTGTAGAGCAAATAATCCTCAGCTCAGCAATGAAAAGAGATGAAGCTATCTAACAGCTTCAATAATGACTTCAAAAGGCTAAGGAGGAAGCAAAAATGACCATCTTCAAACAGCCCATGGTAGAAACTAAAACACATTCAATTAAGAAGGACTTAAATCATATGTGCTAAGAAAATGAGACATTGACTAGACAAAATCATCACCTGTGAAATGTTGATGCTCAAAGAAATCAATTGCAGGAGTTCGTTCATGAATAGTAGGAGCAACTTGCTAAAGTCAACACTAAATTGAGAAAATTTACCATAAAGAATCAAAATTTGTAAATGGAGGAGGTGTGCACCTTACAACAACAGTTTTCCATTGAAATTTCTGCCTAGAAAAATGAAGCTCTCAAGTTTGAAAGGGTGAAAAATCACTACAGGGACCAGGTTGGCTTGCAAAAAGAAATTAATCAAAAAAAAAATCTAGATGGAAAAGGCTAAAGTTAATGAATCCCTCTAGAAACTCCAGCAAGGAAGAGAGATGTGGCAGCCCATCCTTGATGGGATTGATGCCTACACCAAAAGCATAGATCTGCTTGAAGGAGTTATAGATTAAAGAAATGACAAAATATATGGAGTTGGCTAATCTTTGTTATGCAAACCTAGTAATGCTGATAGTGGGATGGTCATAGTCACAATTAGAGAAGAAATTGGTTAGCTCATCTTTGCTATTTGAGGTCGAATTCAAACATCACAAAGACACGAAGCAAAAGCTTGAGATTGTTAACACTAAACTGAAAGTCCTCAAAGGGAAATTCACAGATAAACGATCCATCACCAAGGACCTAGCTAGATAGATGAACAACTACTAGAAGCTAAAGAACACAATGTGAGCATTTGACATTGAATGCACATAGTTCACTGCCTAGTTTGTCAATGTTAAGGAGTTGTTTCCAGTAATCCCATGTCTTTGGGAGGTGCCCATTCCAACCCACATTAGGGAAGCTGTGTGGACAGTGCATGATCTCAAAAGTAAGGAGGATAAAATGAAAGCATTGTTGGACGCTTTCCACCTCCCACTTGAAGTTGCAGTGGTAGCAAGATAACCATAGCCTCAACCATCGCCAATGCATGAAGCCAGTGAAGGTCCTTCGGAGCCTCAAGAACCACCACCACCTAGGACAATTTGGTCTTCTCTAATAAGCTTAACATCATTAAGGATTATGTTGTCCAATTTTTGATAAGTTGTATCATGGTGTTCAATTTTGTGTCCTAAATACCACCATTTTTGTAATGTGTTGATCCGTATACCCAAGCACTATATTTTTTGTCAAGTCAGTCAAGTTTGTTTTTGTTGAAAGAAAAGTCAATTAATAATTTCATACCTTTCCAATTTTGTAAAAGAACTTGAGAATGAGTTTTTAGTCATGGGGGTATGATGAGTTGTTGTTGGTTGGCTACATTGACGAGGCATCATCTACGTATCCAACTATGTCAACAAGGACTTACTCATGAGGCCCCATTGATGCATTTCTACCTACATTGATGATCCCTTGTCGATGTAGTGTTTTTCTACCACCTATAAATATGCACCTACCCATCATATTTATGGAAGTTCATATTTCAATTATAGTGAAGCTCTTGAAAAAATAGGAGTCATTGAGTGTATGGGTCTTTATTCGAGCATTGTTGTACTTGAGCATGACAGTGTGTGCAACAATAAAGATGAGCTTTCTAATAAACCTTACAACACTTTTGATAGATTAGCTCTTTTTTATGCATTCAATGTTTTTAATTATTTGTTAATTATTCTCAATTATTTCATAATTATTTTCTAGTAATTGAATTAATGAGGTTGTTAAGCTAGATAAATTAAATACATAAGTATGACTACTTAAAGTATAACACGTATTCACTTGGTAATCCCAGCAACGTTATTGCTTGGTATGCCCAGTAGTGTAACATTTGGTCGTCTAGTAGTGGATACGTAGGTTTAGAACATGTACGGAAAGTGGGAATGAATACTTATGTTAGGATTAACTTAATAATAGTAGTTAATTAATTTAGATTAGTTAATCAAATTCCTTTTACCTACATTTCGAGCACCCAAAACATAAAACATAAAATGATAAACATCATATGCCTCAGTTACACTTAACCATACCAGCATGCATCAAAAGTGTAATTGGAAGGACATTGATGGACCTTAAGGCTAGATTCACTTCCTAAAGGGCTAGTGTACTAGAAATGATAAAGTCCATGGAATTTGATTGATTTGCACATGAACACTTCATGATTCATATGGTTGGGCATAAGGGTATCTCATCGCTCATCAGAGATCCAAAGGTGGTTTGAAGAAAAGAAGGTAGGGAAGCTTATACTTCAATTTCCTTGCCTAATCAAGAACCTATGTAAGTGTGCTAGAATCCTAGGGTACACTAATGACATCCTCAAGAAGGCCCAAAATGCCTCATATGCTAAAATGCTGAAGCTAGCATCACCAAAGAAAGATTTAGTAGAGGAAGAAACAAAAGCTAAGGAAACCACACAAACCACTAAACAACAACAACAAGTGGGACCAAGTGGTCAACAAAAATAGCTACAACAACAATAGTAGCAACAACAAGAACAACAGCAATAGTAGATTCCACCAACATCATCGTAGAAGTATATACCATCATTGAGTCATCTAGAACAAATTGGAGAGACTATCAATTGTGAAATGCATGAGGAGGATAACCTCTCTAGAGTAATTGATAGTGCCATTCAACCGAAAATTTCTTCAAATCCTATAAATGGACAAATATCATTACTGGTCACAACAAGTTTCTAGGAATGCTGCATCATTCCAAGTGGTGCTTAAAATAGGAGAAGGAGCCATGGTTGTGATTATGCAAGACCAAGATGCAATGGGATTCATAGAAGTGATCACTAATCACATTAAGAAATCCTTTAACATAAATGTTGTGCCACTAGTAGATCTAACTAGAGCCAGAGATGCTTAGATGTTAGTTGATACCTCAATGACTCCTACTGATCATGAGGATGTGCTAGATCGATTACTACAGATGGTGCCAGTAATGAAAAATATTTTTGACATCCTAAGTGATGTCACTATAGTGCAATCAAAACTGATCATAACTAAGGGTAAGTTGATCATGGAAGAGATAAGGGCGGAGCATGTAGAATCTGAAATCCTTAGACTATAGGAAGATTTTGTGACCTTGAGGATGAAATGCAAAGATCCTACACAATTCATTGTGCTTGACCAGCTAGAGTAATTCAGAATAGAGCAAATCAACCACTTTATAGAGCAAAATAAGCAAATGGAAAACATAAAGGTGAAAGTGATGTGGAATGGCTCAGTAGCAAAAGCACAAAGATATCTAGATGCTAAGGCACTTACCATAGCACAAGAAGAAAACACACAGCTCATTATAGATAACACCTGGTTGACCAGCATTGCAAAGCAGAAAAGCATCCTAGAAGAAAGCATCCATCAGTTAAGAAAATAACTAATGAGGGTCAACCAAGATATGACCTTCTTAGTAAGAAAAAATAGAACCCTCTCAATGGAGGAGGTATGCGCAATTAGGCAAAAATTAGCTATTGAGATTAGGACATGGAAAAATGAAGCTAAGAAGCAAGAAATGCTCAAAGAACACTTCCTTGACTAAGTGGGGATGTATAACCAAATCAATGAGAAGGAGATCTAGATGAAGAAGGCTTGAATAAATTTCAAATCAACATAGAACTGAGATTGGCAATCCATCTTAGATAGTTATGCTCACATCCACCAAGTGGAAGTTGAAAAGAAAGACATGCAGATAAAAGATCTAAACGAATACATGGAGTTAGCTAACCTTTGCTATGCTAACCTGGCCATGTTAATTGCAGGTAGGTCCCAAAATGATCTTGAGTAGTAAGTTACAACCACATATGCATTGTATGAAAAGGAATTTTTCAATCAAAAATATGCTCTACAAAAAATTTAGGTGGAAAACTTTGAACTAGAAGTAGTAAAGGTTGGCTACCAAGGTTAAAAAGATGTTGTACTGAACTTGGCCAAAGGATTGTTTGATTATTATGAGTTATGGGCAAAGGCCAAAGCATTTGAAGATGAGAGAAGATAGTTTACAGCATGGTACATTAAGGCCAATTATATGTTTCCACAGTTGTCATGTCCATGGGATGTACTAGCTCCATCACACATTACACAATAAGCATTGATGGTACATGACCCATGAATGGAGGAGGAGAAACTTTAGATGCTCCTAAAATAGATATAAACTTTAGAAGATTGATGACAAGGGGAAGTAACTGATGGAGGAGCCACCACCATAGGAACTACATAGGCTACATCAAACTTCATCCAATTTTGTATTTTTGTAAAAGTTTGTCCTATCATATCTTGTGTCATTTTTGTATAAACATCACTATGGCATAAAGTGTCATGTAAATCTACCTCCCAATTTTGTAAGGAACTCTATCCTCAATTTTTTTAGCTCGAGGATGAGTTTTTAGTCAATCATGGAGGTATGATAAATCAAAAAATTTGGCATGCTACGATATTGTAGCACTAGTTGCATTATCATATATGTGATATTGTGGAATGCATCCCAGCCTATAAATACAACACTTAGGTACACAAATTTACATAAGTTTTCATTCCATAGTAGCGTATCTCTTGTAGTTTATTTTTTTGAGTTAGTCTTTAGCATTTAGTAGTGCGAATAATCATAGTGTAGTGTGATGTAGTGTATGGAGTCTTTATTCAAGCATCTTGTACTTGGGCACAAGTGTGACTAGAAATAAAGATTAAGATATTGCATATTATTGTAGCATTCTCCTAGTTTACTATTTTACTTAGAATAATGTTTACTATTTTCTTAGTTAATGTTTACTTTTCCATGCACTTTACCATTATTGTTGTTAAGTAGGATGAGTACGACTAATCTCAAGCACTTAAGTGTAATTTCTTGGTAATCCAGTAGTGCTATCGCTTGGTTTACCCACTAGTGAAGTACTTGGTAATCCCAGTAGTAGTTACATGAAGCCTAGGGTATGTATAGAAGGTCAAGATAAGATACTCATTGCCTTAGGATAGAATAGATTTATTTTTTGTTTTAGTTAGACTTAGAAACTCATTTCACTTCACCATGTTCACTAGAAGCCAGATGACCAAACAACATCAACATATCATATACCTCACTATGAGCTAAACCACATAGACTTCACTAGCGTCATGTGGAAAGATAATGGTCTTGAACCTAAACCAATTACTAGCATAATGACATTGTCTTGTCCATGGATTACAATTTGGTTGTGCATGAAACACTTATGACTTGTATGGTTGGGTGTTGGATTGCTTCACTACTTATTAATGATAAACTCCTAGACATCTTCATCTTTAAGATGAAGCACTTCCTCGATATGAATGAGTATGTAGAGGAAATGAAGGCTAACATCACCTCCCAATTCCTAGGAGAAGTTGCTCAAACCTGGTAACTTGGCATTCTTAAAGAGATAAAGTTAGGAACTACTCAAAGATTGGTAGAGATATGGAATGACCTCAAAATTACTATATCCAAAATCTTTCACCTAAGCACTTCTATTAATAAAGCTTAGGTGAAGTTGGAAGAACTCCAATAGTATGGAAAGTCAGAAGATTATCTCCAAGAATACTAAGAAATTATGTTACAAATTTTGGTAATGGATGAAGAAGAAATTCTACCTCTCATCACAATTATTGCATAGATGGTAAAATAGTCCTAATGGCCTAGAATTGGTACCTAGATAGTAAACTAGTTGTGATAGCCCAGAAATTATTGCCTAGATAGTGAAATATTTGTGATGACTCAGAATTGCTACCTATATGATGAAATAGTCCTATTATTGCCTATATTTTGAAGCAGTCTCAATAACCTAAAAATTACTACCTAGATGGTGAAATAGTCCTTGTGGTATAAGAAATTATAATAATGAGACTACAATCAATTTTAAAAAATAAGAACTAAGAACCAATATATTAAAACCAAGACTCTTGAAGCATGTGTATAACAATGTTGAAGTTCAAGATAATTAATTGATACACTAGGTATTGAGGTAAGACAACCATTTAAACCTTGTGTGTGGTTGTGGTATGATGTGTGGGAACATTATGTTGTGGTTAAGTTAATAACTAGTTGGACTATTTGCTATGATGTGTTATGTGTTGTAATCCTAACTTTGTGTGTAGGATGCTTATCCACCAGTGTGATGACTTCCAACCCCATGATGCTTGCTTATAAATCAATTAGGAAGCTTTTATGGTTTTTCTTTACTTTGTCATGTAGATTGATGTCTCTCTCTTTTTTTAAGGTAAAGTTAGAGTAGATAGACCTCATGGCAATGCATAGTTTGGCTAGAGCGTAGAATGGTATTGGCAGTTCTATTGGATTATGATATTTTCTGATAACTTTTTTAGTGTTGTGACTTAATAGCCTCATTCATGGCTAGCTATATATATTTGATATGTTCATGGATTGTTTTAATCCTCTAGAGACTTGGATATTTATAAACGCTTTCTGTTAACATTAATGTTAGCATCAATTAATGGTGTCATTACATGTATTTGATTACATTATTTATGAATTCTTAAGTAGACAAGTTAAGCATGTAACTAGGCACTTTTTTTTTGTCATTCGAATGTGTTTGGATTTTAATATCCCTTGAATTAACATTAACAAGATGTATTTCTTTGTTGAATTAAGCTTATAATATGGTTTGCTAATATTTAGACATGGCTTAGTTGTTGATTTTGTTAGTTTATTATTGTTCCATTGATTTATCCCTTCACATAACTCCATGCTAGCCTAATATAGGGTGTCCTTAATGTTAGAACTTGTTCTATCTTATGAAACACCTGTGAAAATGGAAATGGTAATAACCATGTGGTGTTACATAGTTGAAAGACCTAAAAGAGTTTACAAGTAAAATTTATTCTTTCTAGCACATTTTGACATAAATTACGCTGTGGTATCACATGCTTGCTTGAAGAGTTTACAAGCATGCCCTTTAGCATGTTTTGACGAGGTTCACAGTGCTACTAAGATTCAGGAAAAGACATACGTTTGAACTTTGAACCGATGAAAATAATATTGACCGTGTCATATTAAATGCTTGAAAGACTTGGAAGAGTTTACGAATAAAATTTATCTATCCTCTCTGGCGCGTTTTGACCTGGTCCACAATGATGATAAGATTCAGTAAAGACACAGACTCTGAACTTTGAACCGAGCCTAGCACCGAGCCTAGCAGATGGCCTTGGAACGAACATTTTTTCTAAATGAAGAAGCGTTCTTCCTCCGAAACATTTGAATAAAGACCTTCGAAAACATGGCTTGGAATTGGTCTAAGTTTATCAAAGACAGTGAAGGTCGTCCAGTCGAAATGACTTCCGCGTGGCTGCTGAGTGGGTAGTTACTAGATACTGTCCCTGCATTCAACCTCTGAAAGTAGCTATTTAAGTTGCGTAAACATAACCTTATGCTATGTTCTAAGTTCTATCTACTTCAATTTTTGAGTTCTGCATTCGTACGGATTGAGAAGAGTCTCTGCAGATCTCTACGATAAAACAAGACAATCCTTCGGGCAGATTCATGGGTACCGCTAATGCTATGTGTGCGGCTATTCTGTGTGCTGTGTTATTAACAACAATTTCGACGGCAAATGGCTGCTCATCCGTTATGGCTTTGCAGGACAGACAAAATCTTCATGGACAGAAGTTTGAGCCATTTCTTGCTTCTGGAAGAAATAAGATGGAATCTGAGTGTTTTGATTCGCATGGTTTTGGGCCCCTGTTCGAAGGTTTTGTCCTTGGACAGGCTGTTTTTCAGGTTTTGCCAAAACATGGTGACCAGCCATCTCATCCTTCTCCAATCCACAACTGAATGACTGATGTATATCGCTTCATCATTCCGGTTCCTCATTTCCTTGAATTCTGGAATTTCTGCAGGTATCTGATACCATCACTATGCAAGTATGCATGGCCAAATATTTTGCCTTTTTTTTCACCCATTTTTAACATGATTTCATAAGTCGCTTTAGCTTCGCTTTCTTCCAAGGAATTTTGTAATACAATTTTCTTCGCTTACGAATTGTCCTTACAAGGCTTGGGAAATAATTGAAACCAAAGGTCAGAATGAACACACTTTTCTAATCTTTAAAATTATGAAGTAAAAATGTAAATGCCATGAATTTTGAGAAGCAGGATGATGGCCAACATCAGTTTCTTGCTATCAAAATCATTGCAATTTTTAATGTATTGCTACTATCATCTATTAATACTTGGTCAATTTATAAAGTCTATCTTTATTTTTCATGAAAATGTAATATCTATCCAATAGATCCTATGGATCTTTAGACTTAATAAAGCTTCATTTCAATTCATTTTATTATTTAGAATCTTCTTCAAATAGATTTTTCTTGATGGATTCCTCCATTTTCTTTTTACCTAATGGTTATCCTTTTTCTCAAGACCTCATGGAGATCAACTTTTCAACCATATAAGACTAAATGATAGATATCTAATTCAACCATGCAGAATACATCTTCTCATAGTCTTTTGTTGATACTTGATAATGATATGCTAACATTCTTTATTGCCATAAAAAAACAATAAAAAGAATCATCGTCGGAGGCTCAATGCTTATCTTGCTAAGGTAGGGTCTTGTGGGAGTTAGTGGATAAACGAAAGTGTAATTTCTTTGGAGTGGCTATGCCTAGGTTTGAACATAGGTCTTATGACTTGAGAGACAACTAGGTTACCATCACTCCAAGTGGTGGTTCCTTATTAATGAGGAAGTAATACTAATTAATATATAAAAATGTAATAACGACTTGAAGTACATTAGAGATATGTTTTGGTTTCTTCAAAGTCAATATAGTTTATAAGAAGTAGAAGTTTTTGTAGTTGAAAACTACAAAAATGATGAGTAGAGATGAAGCTAAAATGTTGTATTATGTATTAGGTTGTTACTATGCTTTTATTTATAGAAAGTATCCTATTGGAAGTTTCCATGTGGATCTATATGCCCATAGAGCATCATTCAACTTGGTGCTCCAATCCTTTTGATATTGACTAATTGTTTTGGTTAATATTTTAGTGATTTCTTAGTTAGTCACTTCTACTTGATCATTTCCTTAGGGATGGTATGGCATAGTTAGTTTGTGATTCACCCCAAGTTCTTGCATTAGCTTTTTGAATGTAGCTCTTGTGAAATGCATTCTATTGTTGAAGATGAGCATATATGGTACTTCAAACCTATTTACTATGTGTTTTTAGAAGAATTTAGTAGTTGTTTTAGTTGTGCAATCTTTGATTGTAGCTATTTTTTCCCTTTTCGTGGAATAATAAATTGTAACTATAATATATGATTTCTCATTGGACATCGATGTGATGGACCCCATTAAATCAATTCCCTAGATGTTGAATGGCTTTAATGGCTACTTGTGATCCTACATTTCTAGCTGTTGTTCCCTTGTCTCGTTGGCATCTTTCACAAGATTGAGCGAATTTGTGTGTATCCCTAAACATGTTAGGCAAAATGTAGCCTACCATCATCAACTTCAATGTTATCCTGCATCCTACATGGTGACCACCACATGATCCCTCATGTGCATCTTGCAAGATTCTTTACTGGTTCTTTACTAGAACACACCATCTAACTAATTCATCAACATAGATCTTGTAAAGAATTCCATTAATTTTCATATACTATTTAACTCTATGGAGGAACTGCTTCTTTAGTTTCTTATTCTACTAAATAGGAAGCTCTTGTGTAGTGAAATAAGTCATGTAGTCAGTAATCCATGACTAGTTTGTTGAGTTGACAACCATTGTTGTCTTTGTAAACAAATTTTCATCAAGAAATTGGTCTGATAATGGTTCATCTTGTTCCTATGGTTTCCATCTTAGCCTTGAAAAATGATATACTACAACATTTTCTATTCCTTTCTTGTCTATCATTGTGATGTCAAACTCTTGTAGTATCACAGGCCATTGTATCATTTTTGGACTAACCACTGGTTCATTCATCAAAAAGTGTATGGAAATAGGATTTGTGTGGATGTAAATAGGATACCCAAGCATATAATGTTTGAATTTTTCAAGTGCATACACCATGGCCATAAGCTAATTTTTTTTTAGTGTTGTGGTTGAGCTGTGCTCCAATTATGCTTTGACTAGCACAATGTATGTAATATGGTCTTTTATGATCATTGAGTTGAGTAAGTACTATACTAAGTGCATAGTTTAAAGCATCTATCATAATGTGGAAGGGCTTAGATCAATTTGTAGCTCGAAGGATTGGCATTCTAATAAACTTTTGTTTTACTGTTTTGAATTCCTTCTCACATTGTTTTGTCCATTAGAATGATGCATCTTTCCTTGTTAGTTTCACTATTAGCTTTGCTATCTTTAAAAAATTTTCAATGAATCTTTTGTAGTATCCTATATGACTAAGAAATGATCTAACATTCTTAATAGTCTATGGACTTTGATGATATTTTGAATAACTCTTCTCTTATCTGGATCTACCTCTATTCCTTTTTGAGATACTTTATGTCCCATAACAATACTATCTTGGAACATTAGATGGCTCTTTTTCCAATTGATATTTAAATTAGTTTCAACACATCTTTTCAAAACCTGCTCTAGTTGGTCCAATGGTTGTTTGATGTCTAACCCATAAGTGGAAAAATCATCCATGAATACCTCTACTCCATTACCAATATGCTTTTGGAAGATGCTTAGTACTAGTCTTTGGAAAGTAGTGGGAGCATTACACAAGCCAAAAGAAATATTCTTGTAGGTAAATCTCTCCCATGGGTTGGTGAATGTAGTCTTCTCTTGATCTTGTGGTGCAATGCAGATTTGATTATACCTACTATACCCATCAAGGAAACTATAGTACTAGTTTCCTACAATGTTATTGAGGACTTAGTCAACAAAAGGTAGAGAAAAATGATCCTTGAATGTTGCTGAATTCAATAACTGAAAGTTAATGCAGACCCTTCACTTGCCACATTTCTTTGAGACAATGACTAAGGGACTAACCCATTTACTATTTGATATTAGATAGATGAATTCTACTTTTAATAGTTTCTACAATTCTTATTTTACCACTTCTTTAAGTTTAGGTTTTAATATTTTTTGAGGTTGGTAGCATGGTTTGATAGCTAGATCTATATAAATTCGGTGTTGGTAGATGCATGGATCAATGCCTATCATTTCATCATAGGATCATGAAAATGCTATTAGTCATTTATTCACCAGTTCCAATGATCTTCTCTTCTATCCTTTATCAAGATTGGCATTAATAATTAGCAATTTCTTATTATTCAAAAAAAAAAAATTTAGTACTTTGGTACGGATTTCAACTCTAAAGGTTCTCATTCAAACTTATTTGGTATTTCTAGCTATCCCCACTCAATATCTTCTTCTTGATGTGAGTGTACATAGGGGTGCTTCTTCCTTAACTACTCTAACTCATCAACTTCTCCAACTAGGCACTTATAATTTGATTAAATGGTTCTATGTATATTTTGGACTCTATCTCTCTTTCAATAATCACCCACTGGGTGCCTTCTTGTTTGGTGGATATTGCATATAGGCATTGCTGCACACTTATATCTTCGACACATTAATTGCATGTTGTATCGATTTCTTGTTTGATGGCCTAGATTTTCTTCATGTAATTGCACTTGTTATTATTGTATGCAACACATGGAACTCGATGAATTTGTATGATTATTACCTCATTTTCCTTCGAAATTTTCAAGGACAAGTCTCTAATTCCTAGCTTAGTGTCCATAGTGCTAAGCCATGCTCCTCCCATGATTATAGGAAATTCTCCCTTATTTTTTTGACATGTATTGCTATGAAGTCAATAGGGTAAGACCAACTACTTATGGTGGTAATGACATCATTCACCTATCCAAGTGGAATAGTGATTGACTAGTCTGTAAGCTCTAATCAGATGTTGCTCTTTTTTAGTAGAGGAAGATTCTAGGATTTGTGCATATCTTGTAAAATCATGTTCAATCCACATCAAAATTCTAATAGAGCTTTGCATGGTTTATGTCATGCTATTTGGAGATATACTAAGGGACTTCTAGGATCTATCCTCTTCTTGGGAAGTGCTTCTTCCTTGATTAATTGTGTGATAGTTTGAGTGAGCATGATAGTGGTCAAATTTGGATTTGTAGAATGTAAAAGCTTAGTATTCCTTTGAGGAGTATGTGTAGATGGGGTTGATGTTGGTGAAGTTTCCATCCTTTGAACCTTTTCCAGACTTGTTATGAAAAATGAACATTTCTTGGATCTAGGTTCTTTTATTCTTACATCATCTTATGTATTTACTATCCTAGTAGCACTCTTTTGTTGTGGTTGTGTTGGTAGTTCTCCTTGCATAACTAGTGGTGGTATCGATGGTAGAGAGTTAGGAGTTGGAACTAATGAACCAGCTATTGGTTAATGTGTATAAGAATTAGGATCCATTCATGGAGGAGTGGGCTTGTGATATTGTGGTGGATAGTAATGAGAGAAAGTAAGGATTGAAGCATTTCCTAGAGATATTGAACATTGAACATAATGCCCATAAGGATTAACTTACCTATATGGATATTGATTCCTTGGTGATGGCATTTCCAATGCTGGTCATTGTTGCCATTACTATTGGTATTGTTCTTGTAGTTGAGAATAGGCTCTGCTTAGATAGTATGATGGTTAGAAGGGTAGTTTGAGATTACCCTATGGGTAGGGTAATCATTTTGGCATTTGTTTCTTGATAAATCTTGGGTTAAGTGCATATGAACTAAACTCTTGCAAGTGGGCCATGACAAGATAATATCCCTTAGGATGTTCATATTGGTACACTTTGTCTTCTTCATCTTCTAAATTGGAGTCTTTAATTTCCTTAATTGTAGCAACATTTTCTTTATGTTTGTAATTCTCTTGTCCATTATCTCTTCTTTTCTTTATTATCGTTTAGCGCTTGTTTAGTCTTCTTATCTACTATCTTAAGTGTAGTAGTAAATTTCTCATCTATTGAGTCACACATTTTCTCTACCTTTTTTGCAATTTCATTGACTAATTTCAAGATAGGTAGAGTCTTTTTTGAATGACATACGCTAAAGTTTCATCTTCTTGTCTATCACACATTCTAATATCTCTTTTTCTTATTGTAGGATCTTAGTTGTATTCTTTAACTAATTTCCTCTTCTTCAATTCTTCTTCTTCTTTGACCACCTAGGCTATTAGTCTTTGAATTTGATAGGCTATCATTTTTGATAATCTTGCTTTGGCATATACCCCAAGGGTTTCTCTGGTCTTGTTTCTTAACCCATTAATAATATACCTTAGTTGTTCCCTTTATGAAAATCCATGGCCTATGCATTTATGTAGTAGAGAATAATATTTTTCCATTGCTGCATCAAAGGATTTATGTGTCCCTTACTTCCATCCTTGGATTTATTTTGTTAAATTGGACACTCTCAAATAGGTTTGATACTTAACATTGAAGAGCTCTAGCATGGTACTCCATCTTTAGATTGATTCTGGTTCTAAGGATTTGTACAAGATTTCTGCTTCCTTGATGAGAATCTTGTGAAACAACTTTAACTTTTGTCAATCACTCTCAATATTCTAAAGGGCATAGACATCATGAAATGCTTAAATAATATGCTATGAATCCACATTATATCCACCTTCAAATTTGAGAATGTTGTTCATGTCCAATTACTTAATGTGACTATCCCTTACTACTCTAATATTAATCATGCTACAAGTGGTTAGTAGGAGTTCTTCATTATTGATGGGATGCAATATCGCATCTTCCCTGCGATATCACGTATGCGATGTATTGTATGCGATATCGTGTCTTCCCTGCAATATCACGTACACAATATCGCAATCCACCACCATTTCTATAAATAAGAGGTGGCCCTCCCTTGTTTCTCCATCTAGATCTAGACCCTTAGTGAAACTCTGGTAGTTTTACCTCTCCAGAGATAGAATAATTTCCATGTGCCCACAGTAGGAGTCCCAAAGTGAATGGATCTTTATTCGAGCAAATATTGTACCANNNGTGTACGGAAATAAAGATGAACTTTTGGATAAACCTTGTAGTGCATGGACTAAGCTAAATAAGACTTTAATTATTATTATTTATTTACTATTTTTAAATACTTTATTAGTTAATTAAATCTTTCTCAACCCTTAATTCCTAGTTAAGTGCATTCAATACGATAGCTTTAAGCATGTGCGTTACGCTTGGTAATCCTAGCAATGAATAGCATCTGGTAATCCCAAAAGGTTGCATTGGCTCAGGGTGTGAACAACAAGTGGGAATGGATACTGATGCTAGGTTAATTAAAGCTAGTTAGTTAGTTAAATTCAGTTAATTAGTCTCTTCACCCTTTCCCTCATTAGCATAGGTGATAAAACATAAAAGATATAAAAATCACATACCTAAGACTCACTTAACCATACAACTGTGAGAAATACAAGTAATTCTGGGAAGACAACGAATGATTAACCTTAAGTGTTCCATGAGGCGTGTAGGCACTTAGTTTGTAGAGTTCGATTGGATCACGTGTGTAACGCTTGTATTCGTATGGTTGAGTGTAGGGGTACCTCGCCACTCATCAATGATTATCAAGTTTGTAGGCTTGGTTGTAGTTACAATTCCTTTGATGCTCATAGTGTTGTTCTCTTTCTTCATGCTTGATTCTATCTCTTTGGTGTTTATAATCTTCTTCTTCTTCATTAAGATACTTTATTGAATATTCATATCTCTCATGCTTCTTACATCTTCTCATGTCATAGTATCTAGGTCTTCATTTCTTCTTGTTAGATTCTACTGATGATCATGAGGAAGAAGAGGAAGCATATGGAGAACAATGTTCACTAGTTCTTCTTCTATGATTTGTTGATTCATTCTCTTATGGTTCTACAAAAGTTCTAGACCTTGAGCTTTGTTTATGTTTAGAGTCTTCTACATCTCTCCTAGGTGTTTTCACAAGGGCTAAATGAAATTGTATTTTTACAAGTTCAACTAGATGAATGATAGGTATCTGTGAATGAGATTCACGGTTTTGGTGAAGTTTTTCCATCATGAATGTATCATCATTGATGTCTTCTAGGAAAAAAACTATGGATTACTTTCTTTCCTTTGTTGTTCTCATGTCTTATCTTCATGGAAACATCCCTTCTTACTTATGCTTTCATGGGGTGATATGGCTTGGTAATGTGTTTAGAAATATGATATCCTTCTTGTACATGGCCAAGGTAAAACCTCATTAAGGGTTTCTGTAACATTGATCCTTGATTTCATAGAATAAGATAAAATGATTATAGGTTACAATGATCATTTCATTCTTAATAAAGAAGTTATAATATAGATTATTTGACCTTAAATGTTCCTCTAAAATAATGAAATGAATGTCTAGAAATATCAAGGAATTACCTATTTCAAAATATGTTATAACATAAACAAAAAATAATAATTCAAAATGAAAATAACATATCACAAATTAAATTTCAAAAAACAACTTCACCATCACATACTAAGATGTCCAAAAATTGTAAACAATCAAGAAATAAAATTAGTGTCATTAGTTCTTTAAAATAGAATCTATATCTACATCATTCAGTTTTTGAAAAACACTAGAGGACTATGAAACTTCTGACATACCTAGAGAAATATTCTTCATTGTAAACTTAGATGTATGTTTTTGACTTGAACATAACGAAGCTTTTGAATCTTTATCATACTTAACTATTTGATGATAGATTTNAATCTTTATCATACTTGACTATTTGATGATAGATTTGTAGATAACACTGAATGCTACTTGTAGTCATGGTGGATGCATAGATGGTACAACAAGTAGATCATTGTTGGATTTAATCAATGAATTCAAACATGTTTACAATGCATAACAAAGTCATCAATAACTACATACTCTTCAACTTGTAAACTTTTCACCATGTTTCCATGCTTTTTCTTTTCTTTCACAAGCTCTTATAGAGCTCTAGATTTTTTTACTTCTAGGTTAACAAACTATCTACATTTTTCTCAATTCTTGCAATAAGGTAAAGTTATCTTCTTCTAGAATTTTCTTATTAAACTTTAACTCTACATTCTTCACTATCAACTCAAAAACTCTATTGAGAAATTCAAAATTTGTATTCAAAGCTATGGTAATTCTTACTTATTTTAGATATTTGAGTTTGTTGCTTGAGAATCTACTAAATTCAATGCCTTGGACACCTTATTCTAATACATATTAAATGCTTTGGTATAATTAGCATAAAAGTGAAAACTTAGCGAAAACCTCTCAAGAGAATGCTTGTACCAGTTTAGTTTCAAACAATATCAACTTTGATAATTCCATACAAATTAGAGATACCTTATTCTTTTGTTGATCCTTTTCTCTTGTGTGTTCCTACATTTCCACTCATCCAAAGGGGTTAGTATTTAGACCTTGGCTTTTACGTCTAAGAGTTTCCTTTTTAACTCGAAGCATAATGCATGAACTTTAGAGCTTTTTCTATGCATGTTTTTCTTTACATTTCTAAGTAGATAATACAAAATAAGTGAAAATATCTTAAATTAAGAAAAAGTATCTCAAGAATTAAATAAAAAATTCTAAAAATTCCCATGAACAAGAAAAAGTAAAAACATGCTAATATGAAAAATTATTTCAAATATCTTCTTGTTGATGAGTGGTGAGGTACCCCTACACTCAACCATACAAATACGAGCATAGCACACATGATCTGGTCAAACACCACAGACTAAGTGCCTACACACCTTATGGAACACTTAAGGTTAATCATTCATTGTCTTCCTAGACTTACTTGTAGTTGTCACAATGTATAATTAAGTAAGTCTAAGGTATATGATTTTTATGTCTTTTTATGTTTTATCTCCTATGCTATTGAGGTGAAGGGTAAAGAGACTAATTACTAACTTTAACTAACTAACTAATCATTAATTAACCTAGCATCAACATCTGTTCCCACTTACCGCTCACACCCTGAACCGATGCAACCTTGGTTACCAAATGCTAATCGTTTTTGGGATCACCAAGTGTAACACACGTGTTCGAAGTGGTCGTATTGAGGCACTTAACTAGGAGAGAAGGGTTGAGAGAAATTTAATAAATCATAAAGCATTTAAATGAAAAGTAATAAATAACAGTAAATAAAATCCTAATTAGCCTATTCCATGTACTACAAGGTTTATCCAAGAAGCTCGTCTTTATTGCTGTACACAAACTTGTGTTCAGGTATAATGTATGTTCGAATAAAGATCCGTTCACTCTGGAGTTCCTACTATGGGCACATGGAAATTAATCTATCTATGGAGGTGAAAAACTACCATAGTTTCACTACGGTCTAGGCCTAGCATGGGAAATAAGGGAGAGCCACCTCTTATTTATAGATATGACGGTGCACCGCGATATCGCATACGCTATATCGCAATGGCCACGATATCGCGTATGTGATATCATGGCCCATGCGATATCGCGTCCCATCATACCCCCATGACTAAATGAAAACTTGTCCTTGAGTTCCTTACAATAATATAGAGAAGGTATGGGATTATTGACTCAAATGGAACTAATGGGATGACATGTGAACGGATCATCATTACAAGACAACAAAACTAGTGTTCATGACAACAAGAGTGAACACCTTATTACATTGACATTAGGCCTCATTTGGTAGCTGAGAGAGGAGAGAGAAGAGAGAAGAAGTCTTGCTACTGCCAAAGCCAAGATTGCGCCTTTTGTTGTCCATCCGTAAGCACACCATCGATCTTGTTCCTTGCATAACTGCTTCCTCCAGATCCAATCCATTGTTGCATGATTGCCATCTGCACATACAACACAGTCTTATATTAGCAAGGGTAAATGAATCATCATGTAATTGATACCTTGCTTCGGTAAAAGGTCCATTCGCTAGGTTGTGGTATGGCTGATTTCGGATCTAGAGATATATTAATGATGACTACCAAAGGTGTAGGGGTTAGGAGAAAATTGAAAAAATTGGGCCCCATACCCCCATGACTAATCGCGAACCACCGGTAGTGAGATAATGGAAAAAGAAAAGGAATAAAAAAGATGGATAAAAAGAGATAACGGTAACGTCGATAAAGTGGATGTCAAGGTGGAAATGAACAAAATAAAATAGATTGCAAAAATGTTAAGGGAAATAATTTAACTGATGCACCAAATAGGAATGCTAGTGGGTCCTCCCCAAAGTAGGCTCATGCCCTTAATGCCCTGACAAATCCACATTCAAAGAGTCCGTAGGCTCTAGGAATGTCCTTTGGAACAAGAGTTAAAGTCTTAATCATAAGAATTTACCAAAAAGAAAACAATGCATCTACCAAAATATCCACTAATGATACAACCGACAATGAGGTGAACAATGGAGAGAAGAGAAAGAAATGGAATCCCAAGAACAAGGTGGTGTACAACCCTTTATATGGTTCATGATTAATGTGACTTGGTAAATCTCATTCCAACTCCGACCTCAAAAAAACCACATCCAGTGACTTCACATCAATGCATTTGGCCAATACATCGACTTGAATAACAAGAATGCCTTCCTCAAGAGCCACCACCATTTCGATGAAACGAATAAGGAGAGAATGGGAAGCGAGGAGGGCCATAGTTAGAGGGAACATTTTTAGTTCCATAACCAGTGCTTGTGGCCCAAGGGACTATTTCATCTAAGGGGTGTACTTTGAATTCTCACTTTTTATTTTCTTCTTGTTTTTTTTTGTTTTATGTTTTGTATTTTTATGCATGAGAACCACACCATGCAAACACTTCTTATTTTTATTGACTCAGCTTCTGATGATTAGGTAACATTGAAATAGTAAGAAAACTCAAGAAGAAAACATCCAAGCACTCAATAGAATGGCTAACACAAAAGCATCAGGTTCCCTTGAAGTCACACCCTTTTCAAACCTTGAGTCCTTTCTTAGTTTGAGAGATACCTGGTCATCGATTCATTAGATTTCTTATTAGAAAGGGACTGTATATTTCCAAGCCAAGAGAGACCATAGACTTTGTGGATGTATGGATGAAGTGGACTCATTTCCTATCATATCATAAGAAACATACCAGAGTATCAACATCGTAACTTAAAGGTAAAAACCAAACATTAGCAATCAATATGAAAATAGTTCATACCATCATGAAGAACACTTATTGGGTGACAAACTTACAGGATGGATAACACACACATACACACACACACACACACACAAAATGAAAAAGTATAATGATGTTGTAAAATAAGAACAAGAAAAAGTAAAGAAATTTGTAAAAAAAAATGTGTAAAAAAAAAGTGTAAGACAAAAACGTGCAAAACAAAAATGTGTAAAACAAACATGCGTAAAACAAAAACCTATAAAACATAAACTTGTAAAAAAAATATGTAAAACAAAAATGTGTAAAACAAAAACGTGTAAAAAAAAACATGTAAAACAAAAACGTGTAAAACAAAAAAGTGTAAAACAAAAATATGTAAAAAAAAACTAAAAAGAACTGAGGGCCTCCAATGATTAGCATAGGTGGCCATCTCCCCCATGACTAAATTTCATAAAAGTGCCCAACTTCTCCCTAGTGATGTTCTCATATTAAGGGGTGGAAGTTGGTGACGCTCATATTCTAATGTATCTATGCCTTTGTTGTTGGCGTGATTTGTTCCCTTAGTTCATTCCATGCATGTTTGGTCGGTTGCTCTTTCGCTTAGCTATCAACCAGGTGTGGTTGCTACATACAGGAACTTTTGTATTTGTCTTTCTTAGACACACCAGTTACATGGAAGAGATGCTGAGCATTTCTCCATGTCATCACCCTCTTAGTCGCTGTATGTGATGCACGAACATTTCTTCTTCTCAATCTTTCCATAAATGTTTATCTTAGATATTTCCAAGGAAAAATCGCAGATCCCTAGGTACGCATCTACTGTACTTAGCCATGGCCTTCCCATTACAATTGGGAAGCCCCTATTGTTACTTTTGGCTTCTATCACTAGGAGGTCAGCTGGGTATGACCACCCACACATAGTGGTAACGATGTCCTCCACCAATCCCAAGGGAATGGTGATGGACTGGTCAGCTAGCTCAAGTTGAATGTTGCTCTTCTTGAGTTGGGGCAGGTTCCATGCTTTATACATTTCTCGTGAGATTAGATTGACTCCGAAACCTAAGTTAAGAAGAGCCTTATTTGGTTCATTCCTGGTGACTTGTAAATAGATTAATGGGCCTCCAGGATTAGAGAGTTTCTTGGGAAGGTGGCCTACCTTGATCTAGTTGGTTACCGTATGTGTTAACATAACTGTATGCATGAAGCTCTATTGTTGGATGAAAGGGAGCTCCAAAATCTTGTTTGTTGGAGGAGTGGTTGTGGACTCAAACACTTGTTTTTGTGAGAGCTTGTCTAGGCTTTTGGTTCTGAAGAAAGGTTTTCTTTTTTTACGGTTGTCAAAACAAGCAGCAGGTTGAATTTTTATAGCGATCATAGCATTACGTTATTGTGGTTGAGTAGGGAGTTCCCCTTGCATTGTTGGAGAAGGAGGTATGGGAACTATAGGTGGAAGAGGTGCGGATGGAGTTGGAGGATGGTAGGTATGTGGGGTGTCTCTCGGAGGAGAAGGAGTCCTTCTAAAGTACTCCCAAACTTAGTAGTAATGTTGGGGACTTGTGTGACCCATAGAGTCACTTGGAGAAACCGGTTGCTGCACATAATAGCCATAAGGATCAGGTTGTCGGTAAGGGTATTACTATCTTGGCAATGACATCCCCCATGACTCTGGGTATTGCCACTGCTACCAAATGGATTGTGGTGGAGTTCCACTTGGATAGTACGTTAACGGTTGGTGGAACTATCTTGGGTTACCTTGGGGATAAGGTAACCTTTGGGGTGTCTACCGTTGGTTAAGTCTTGAATTAAGTGCATACACCTTAGACTCTTGTATATGTGAGATGACTGGACAACATCCCTTAGGATGGTCATATTGGCAGATCTCACATCCACCATCATCGTCTGTCTCTAAGTCCACAACCTCATTAGAGATAGTTTTTTTCCCCTTACCCTTGTTACTTGCAACACCTAAATCTCTCCGCTTGTTCTTATCTTTATGACTACCTCATTCCACCTTAGGCTCCTCTATGATTTTCAAGACAGTTTCAAGTCTAGAGTCTAAGGAATCCCACAATTGATCCACCTTAGCTGATACTTCTATTTTTAGCCTTTGAATCGGCAAGGTTTTTCTGTTCACCAACTCTTCGAGTGGTGACTCATCCTCCTCATCATAAAATCTCACTTCCTTCTTTCGAAGGGAAGGATTGCGGTTGTATTCTTCTGCGTGATCTCTTTTTTGTAGCTCACCTTTTTCTTTAGCTACTTGCTCCAACAATTTATGTATCTCATGGGATCTAAGTTCTGATAATCTCCCTTGGGCATAAGTCCCAAGGGTTCTCCTAGTTTCATACCTTAGCCCATCTATGATGTGACGAAGTTGATCCTGTTGAGCTTATCCATGGCCTGGGCAATGATGTAACAATGCGTAGTAGTGGCCCATGGCAGCATCCAAGGATTCATGATTACCTTGCTTCCATCCTTGGATCTACTTACGCAAGTTAGAAACTTTGGAGTACGTTTGATACTTATCATTGAAGAGTTCTAACATCATACTCAACTTCCTAATGGTTTCTGATTCTAAGGATCAATACGAGCTCTTTGCTTCTTTTGTGAGTGTCCTAGGAAACAACTTTAGTTTTTACCACTCATTCTCTATGTTTTGCAAGGCCTAGGAATCATGGAATGCCTGTAAATGATGTTGCGGATCATCGTTGTATCCCCCTTCGAAATGTGGAATATTGTTCAAGTCAAATTGTTTGATCCGACTATCTCTATGATGCCTTGTTGGTATTCTCACTACCTCTGTTATATCATGCATACTTCGGGTTGCAAGTAGGGGCTCATCATGATCATCTCTTTCATGACGTCTATGATGTCTTCATTGTTCCCTACTTTTCCTTCGTTCGTGCCCTTGTTCTCTCTCTCGACTTTCTTGTCGAGGTCTCTCATTTTTCCTACCTCTATCCTCACCGTTATGTTCTTAGTGGCTGCACCGAGATGTGGAAGGAGAGGGTGTGATGTGATGAAGGGGAAGAAGGAGAACCATCGCCATGATGATGCTTCTTGCCTTCTCTTCAGTTGCTACGGCCCCAATCATGATGACGATCTAAGTGCCTATGCTTATCATCTGTTGTTGTTCCCTCTATGAACAGTTGGCATTCACGGGGATCAGAACCAGGGTTTTGTATCGTGGATCGTAGGTTCTGATACCCTACCTCCTCACTATCGTTAGGAGGGGGAACATTATTTGATGGAGAACCTGTTATAATGGGTTCTTCATCTCCGATTTCACTTAGGACGTGCAGGACCCCTTTGCCCTTCAACAGTGTATGGTGTCTATCCTACCGTGAGTCCCTTATATATTGTACTCCTGTGGGATGATAATCTCTTGTATCAAAATCACCTATAATGTATTCAGCATAGAGCTGTGTCATGCTAATCTGTGCAAGAGCACGGAGGAGCATGTTTGGGACTAATCGATCTGGAGGTAACACAATGTTACCTTGTAAGTCTCTCCATCGCAGTTGTTCATCTTGATGAAGGATAAAGGTAAAGTCCGGTATGTACTCATTGGGATGAGTATATACCACTCAGTATTTTTGAGGAATTGACGAATTTCGGTTATGTGTTTTTGACTACCGACTATTTCTTGTATTTTCCCTAGGTGGTGAATTACTTTTGTTAGAAGAAGAAGAAATTGTATATTATTGGTGTGCTAATTAATTGTTATATAATTTTTTTGTTTAATTAACCCTAAGGTTCATTTAAGCTCCCAATGATGTAAGTGATTTCCTATGTTCTGCTTAGCGCACAAACACTTGGTCCCCAGCAACGGTGCCAATGATGAGTGGTGAGGTACCCCTACACTCAACCATATGAATATGAGCATAGCACGCACGATCTGGTCGAACTCCATAGGCTATGTGCCTACACACCTTATGGAACACTTAAGGTTAATCATTCATTGTCTTCCCAGACTTACTTGTAGTTGTCATGGTGTATGGTTAAGTAAGTCAGAGGTATATGATTTTTATGTCTCTTTATGTTTTAACTCCTATGCTATTGAGGTGAACGGTGAAGAGACTAATTACTAACTTTAACTAACTAACTAACCATTAATTATCCTAGCATCAGCATTCGTTCCCACTTACCGTTGACACCCTAAACCAATGCAACCTTGGTTACCAAATGCTAATTATTGCTAGGATCACCAAGTGTAACGCACATGCTTGAAGTGGTTGTACTGAGGCACTTAACTAGGTGAGAAGGGTTGAGAGAAATTTAATAACTCATAAAGCATTTAAATGAAAAGTAATAAATAATAGTAAATAAAATCCTAATTAGCCTATTCCATGCACTACAAGGTTTATCCAAGAAACTCTTCTTTATTTCCGTACAAAAGCTTTTGTTCAAGTACAATGTCTGCTTGAATAAAGATCCATTCACTTTGGAGTTCCTACTGCGGGCACATGGAAATTAATCTATCTTTGGAGGGGTGCCAAAGTTTCACTACAGTCTAGGCCTAGCATGGGAAACAAGGGAGAGCTACCTCTTATTTAGGAGTCATATGAAAATCAAGTTTTGGATGGGGCGTGTGAGGAAAACATTGTATTTGCATGGATTTTCCTACCTTTAGGAGCATCAAAGTTCTGCCATGACTCACTCATTCACGTGTGTTTATTGGTCATTGCTAGTTTTTGCTATTTTTCTCATATCTCTGTTGAAAAAAGAAAAAAACAAAATAGGGTCATCATCATGGATCATGAGTCATGAACATGATGGTAGATGGATGTTGCTTCAACTTTTTTAAAAATTAGTTTGCTTATAAAGCAACAAAGCCCACTAGCACATGGCCAATGACCATATGCAAGCTCATGGTGCTCTATTTTTACTTTCCCATTCATCATGACTAGTGCCAATTTTCCAGCATTTGAAAGGTTTTTGATCATTGTAGGTGAGGTGAGTTACTCGACTGTGCCTAGTTTAGTTAAGTTGTGTCTTCTTATAATGGGGTCATCTTCAATGTGATCCTATGGCGCTACTCACCGGTAGACATCTTTTTGAATTCCATTACCTTTTTGGTGCATTTGGAAGAGGGTGAGGGGGTAACTATCATGGTGATGCAATGCCATGGGTAGGACACAATGACTAAAATGGTTATTGGCAAAGTGGTTGAAGCACTTAATGCACCAACGACATCTATACTAGACATTTCTGCACTTAATGCAAACATTTGTAGGAACTCTTAGTAAAAGATTGAGCGTAGCCTAGCATGAGGAATTACTAGACTTCCTAGTGGAAATTAGGCAACTAAATTTAGATGACTTTGATCTTTCAAATACCATCACTGCAACCTAGTCATAGTTGCTCGAGATAAGGGATAAATACATAATCATGGAGGGGCAAATTGAAATAGCCTATAAGCTGAGAACCAATGCTTGGCTATGGAAGTTGCTGAATTAAGATCCCACCTTATTGATCCCACATTACTCAACCAAGTAATCACACAAGATGAAGCTTTTCAACAAATTCAGGCAAAACTGAAAGAGGTTGAGTATGCAAAAAAGGTAACAATATTTGACTAGTCGTTAGTCAATGCCACGACACATAACATTTAGAAGGACTTGGTCTAGATTCACTGAGACATTGAGGTCCTAACCATAAAAAATAATTACTTGCAAAATGTTAATGTGCAGAAGTAGCAAATGTTAGAATTTATCCATCAATAGTAGGATCAACTAGCCATCGTGAATGCAAAATTGTGGAGGTTGACAGTAGAGAATGAAAACCTCTCAAGGGAGGAAGTTTGTGCCTTACACTAGAAATATACAATCAAGATAGAAGCCTAGAAAAATGAGGCCCTTAAGTTTGAAAGGGTTAAAAATCATTATAGGGACTAGGTAGGATTGAAAAAAAAATCAACGAGAAGTACATCCAATTGGAAAAAGCAAAGTTAATGAGGCCCTCTAGCAGCTCTAGTAAGCAGGAAATGTCTACCAGCTTATCTCTAATGGGAAAAATGCATACAACAAGGCTAAAATCTACCTAGAGTTGTAGATTAAGGAAATGACAAAGTAAATGAAGCTTGCCAATCTCAGATATGCAAACCTAATGATGTTGACTACCAAATTATTGTGGTTAGAATTGGAGAAATAAGTGCCTAGCTCATACTTTTTGTATGAGATAGAGTTCAAGCAACATAAAGAGACCAAGTAGAACCTTGAGATAGAAAAAGCATAACTTGATGTTCTCAAGGCAAGGTTCATTGATCAAAGATTAATTCTTGAGAACCTGGCCAAGAGCATGAATGACTACCAAGAGTAGCAAAATGCACTTAGTGCATTCAACATCAAACATAAATAGTCAACTACTTGGTTTGTCAATGTGAAGGAGTTGTTCCCAACAATGCCCTGTTAGTGGGATATTTCCATTTCGGCTGATATTAGTGAAGCAACATGGACAGTGAATGACCCTCAAAAGTAAGGAGGAGAAGGTGTAGACATTATTGGATGCCTTCCATCTTCTTCCAGAAGTTGTAGCTACCATAGCACAATCACAACAACCACCTCAACAAAACATATGCAACCAAAGCATGAGAAGGTCCTTTGGAACCTTAGGAGCTGCCACTGCTTAGGACTATTTGAACTTCTTCATCATCTTCATTCTATCAGAGGAGTTTTGTTTGTCATTTTTGTCTTGGTGTTCAATTTTGTTGTCCTAAATACCAATTTTAATAATAATTGTAAAACCATACACTTGGGTACTTAGTTTTTGTTATGTTTGTTTTGTGTGTCTGTAGGTAGTCAATAATCCCATACCTTTCGAATTTTTTTCAAGAACTCAATGATGAGTTACATTGTTGGGCCACATCGACATGGGGTTTGATCCATCAACGTCTACCCATCAGTGGGACATCCTATCTCCTCCTATAAATTTTAGCCTACTCATCGCATTTATGGTAATCTTTTCATAGTTGTAGTGAAGCACTTGCAATGTTTTCATTTGAAAGTTAAAATATTTTCTAAGTACCTACAATAGGAGTCAAAGAGTGTGTGGATCTTTATTTGAGCACTGTTGTATGTGAGCACTTCAATGTGGATGGTAATAAAGATGAGCTTTTCTAATAAAACCTTGTAGCACTTGGTATATATTAATTGTTTTCTTTATGCATTTAATACCCATGGAATTCACTTTAATGTTCTCAAGTAATTAATTAATATTGATTAAATAGCACACATAAGCATGACCACTTCGAGCATATGCTTAATGCTTGGTAACCAAATAATGATATAGTGTGTTGAGGATGTGTACGACAAATGGGAACAGATGCTTATGTTAGGCTTAGTTAGATATTAGCTAGTTATTAGATTAATTAAACATTTAATTAGTTTATTCTTGTTCATTAGGTGACTTAATTCATAAAAGATAGAATGATAAAAGTCATATGCCTCAATTACGTTTAACCATATACTTGCACTTCACAAGTGAAATTGGGAAGACACCGATTGTAGTGGTTAGATTCATCTCCTAGGACCACTGTACTTAGAAACCTAAAGTATTTGGAATTTGACCAAATCACTTAGTGGATGCTAGTGATTTGTATGGTTAGGCATAGGGTTTACTCACTGCTCATCAATTAAATTAACATTTCTCCCTCTTTTTCAAGTAAAGTTAGAGTAGCTCGAGCTCATGGAAATGCATAGTTTGCCTAGAGCATAGAATGGTATGATATTTCTATTGGATTATGATATTTTCCTATAACCTCTTTAATGTTGTGACTTAATAGGCTTGTTCATAATTAGCTATATTTTTTAGATATGTTCATGGATTGTTTCAATGTTGTGGAGACCTAGATATTTATAAACTATTTCTGTTAACATTAATGTTAATTCCCATCAATGGTTCAACTGCATGTATTTGATTACATTATTCATATTTTTAAGTTAAGCTCCTTGTCTTTGTCGTTCAAACATGTTAGTATTTTGATATCCCTTGAATCAACATTAATAAGAGGTATTACTTTGTTAAATTAAGCTTATAGTATGGTTAGCTTATAATGTGGTTCACTAATGTTTAGACATATCTTAGTTGCACATTTTTTTGGTTTGCAAACTTTACATAATTCCTTGCTAGTTGATGAATGGCGAGGTACCCCTACACTCAACCATATGAATATGAGCATTCACACACGATTTGGTCAAATTCCGCAGATAGACTAGTTGTGGCATCTAGATAGTTACATGTTGATCATAGTTTGTTGTCTTCCCACCTGGACTAGCATTTGCTTTGTCACATATGGTTTAGTCCAGAGTGAGGTGTATGATGTGTTTCCTATCACTATGTTACTCCTAAGAATAATAGAGAATAAATTTGATTAAGTTTTTTTTTTTTTAGGAAAAGGTCGAGTGAATTCAATTCCAAAAAAATGGAGAACAAGCTACGCCTGCATGTAGCGCGGGCCATCAACCACGGCCCCAAAGCAGGAGTCCCCAGGACAGGAAGAGACAGGAGCCAAGGCGAGAACGAAGGCAGCCCCACCAACAACCATAGCGGAGGAACTCGCAGGGAGTACCCGTCACCTCCCCACCCAAATTCAACACAGAATCCCATGACCCACGGGAGACAAGGAAGAAAATTCCCTGGACGAAAGAGACAGAGACAGAAAGAAAAACAACGACGGAAAAAACACAGCGAAGGCGAGTCCCGCAGCAACACAGAAACCCGACAACCCAGCTACCCGCGGGATTGCTGCCCACCGGCATTCCCCTGCTCAGCCGGCCCCGTAGCGAGGCGGCGCCGATTCTCCGCAATCAGCTGGGCAATTCCCGTCCTGCAGTTCTGCAGGATGCCCGCAAACCAAAGCTGTGATGGTTGAGGACGAGGGGTTGATGTCTGATTTGATTAAGTTAATGAGCAATACAAGAAGAGAATCTAAGCTAGCCTAAGTGCAATAAGCATCCATCCTTAATCATCTGTACACATCTTGAACCTCATGTACTACTTCTAGGATTACCAAGCACATGTTACTTAAGCACTCCTAGATACGCTACTAGGATACCAAGTAGTCACACTTAAATGATTATGATTAAGTAGTACTCATTCTACATTTAATAATAGGGATAGTAAAGGAAGGTGAAGAAATATTAATTAAGAAAATAATAAATAACAATAATAGTGAAGTAATTAAAACTAACTAAATGTTGCAATGATGAAGTGATCTCGATCTTTATTGCTGATCATGCGTGTGTCCAAGTACATCACACTCGAATAAAGGTTCTGTACAATTACAATCATCACACTGCAAACATGCATTGGTGAAAGAGTTGAGATGAACTAAAATGGAACAAAAAGACTCTACTTCTACACCTACGGACTCAGGAATCGCAATATTGTGTATCTGATATCGTTATCCAAGCCATGATATTGCATATGCAATATTGCAGATCCAATATCAAGGGTCTGATATCAAGGGTACGATATTAGGGGTCTGATATCAAGGGTCTAATATCAAAGGTTCAACATCAGCACCTGACAAACCATGATTCATCACTAGCCTATTGTGAAACACTCATGGAAATGGAAATAGTAATAATCATGTCATATTACATGGTTGAAAGACTTAGAAGAGTTTACAAGTAAAATTTCTCCTCTCTAGCACATTTTGACAAGGTATACATTGTTGATAAGATTCAATAAAGATATGAGTTTGAACTTTGAACCAAAGGAAATGGTGAGCTTTGAAGTGATGGAAATGGAAAATGACCACATTATATTACATGCTTATAAAGTTTATCCTCTATAACATGTTTTGACCTAGTCTATAATGTTGATAAGATTCAGTAAAGTAAAGACATAAGTTTGAACCTTAAATCAATGAAAAATCAATGGAAATGTTAAGGACTGTGTTGTATTACATGCTTGAAAGACTTGGAAGATTTTACCATTAAAATTTATCCTCTTTAGCACGTTTTGACCAAGTCCACACAGTGTTGATAAGAGACGTACATAAGTTTGAAATTTGAACCGAGCCTAGGAGATGGCCTTGGAACGAACATTTAAAAACAGACAAAAGCGTTCTTCCGCCGAAACATTTGAACAAAGACCTTCGAAAACATGGCTTGGAATTGGTGTTGGGTTTATCAAAGACAGTCACGGACGTCCGATCAAAATTACTTCCGAGTGGCTATTGAGTGGGCTGTTGGCAGTTGGAAGTTAGGGGCTAGATAGTGTCCCTGCATCCAAAGCTCTGAAAGTGACTATTTAAGTTGCATAAACATAACCTTATGCTATGTTCTAGGTTCTATCTACTTAGATGTTTAAGTTCTGCATTGGTACCGGGTGAGAAGAGTCTCTGCAGATCTCTACGGTAAAACAACATAATCATTCCGACAGATTCATGGCTACCGCTAATGCTATGTGTGCGGCTGTTTTGTGTGCTGTGTTATTAACAGCAATTTCGACGGTAAATGGCTGCTGATCCGTTATCGCTTTGCAGGACAGACAAAATCTTCATGGACAGAAGGACAGAAGCTTGAGCCATTTCTTGCTTATGGAGGAAATGAGATGGATTTTCAGTGTTTTGATTATCATTGTTTTGATTATCATGGTTTTGGGCTGCTGTTCGAAGGTTTTGCCTTCGGACAGACTGTTTTTCAGGTTTTGCCAAAAAATGGCCGTGAGCCATCTCATCCTTCTCCAATCCACAACTGAATGACTGATGTATATCGTTTCATCATCCAGGTTCCTCGATTCCTTGAATTCTTGAATTTCTGCTGGCATCTGATACCATTACACTATGCATGGCTAAATATTTTCCATTTTTTTCACCGATTTTTAAGATAATTTCATAAGTCGCTTTAGCTTCGCTTTCTTCCGAGGGTAATTTTGTAATACAATTTTCTTCACGTACGAATTGTCCCCACAAGGCTTGGGAAATAATTGAAATCAGAACTCAATGAACACACTTTTCTAACTTCTTCAAAGTTATGAAGTAAAACTGTAAATACCATGAATTTTGAGAAGCAGGATGATGGGGAACATCAGTTTCTTAGTATCAAAATCGCTGCAATTTTTAATGTATTGCCACAATCGTAACAGGTTTGCTTTGTGAGCTATGATTAGGGTATGTTGATGGGCAGGATGTCGAAACTCTCATGGAAAAGGGTTGACGTTGAAATATTGTTACTTTTTTAACTTGCTGGATCATTGGAGACGTTTTTGATCAATTAGATTTTTACATATTTAGTGAGATTTAAATGCATTACTTGAAGTATTTTGCTAGTTGCCTTTACTGTGACACGATTGGTTGAAGCAAAATGAGTTATCCTAGCAGAGTCTGTGTCTATAACATAGGCAAGGTCATTTAATAGGTGGTATTGTGAACATTATTTTCTAATTGGTAAGGAGAAACAGTGCAAATATTGCAAATTTGACTTATTTTTAAAATTTTTTCTTCTTCCTGTATTCTTTTAAGTTTTAGCGTAACAGCTATACTTTGGAGTGTAATTAAAATCAAATTGTTTTGATTCAAGAAGGGAGTAATAAAACCGTGAGCTGATTTTTACCTCTATCATACAATGAAAGGATTTTGCTTACCATGTTTGGCTTGTTTAGTTAGGTGAATTTCTGGCCGTAGTTCCACTTGTTTAGGTGAATTTCTGGCCGTTGAATCATCAATAGATGTTAAATCTGTGGAATCCACAAATTCAACAATCTTATCAAAGATGAATACTGAAAAGAACCCAAAGAAACCCAAAATCAACAAAAATAAGTGGCTGTGATAACTCAACCGAAATTCCATGATCCACGCTCATAAATACACAATGTAAAAAGTAGAGTGAAAGAATTCATCATCAAAGACTTAACACAACCATACAAGCCCAATCATTTTTTAAAAGTCCGGTAAGTTTAAAAATGTTTACTGTCTTCGTTAAAAGGTACGACGGGTCAAATCGGAGACCGGCAAAATGACGCAGACCTCGGCGTCAGCCTAACAAGTTTGACCCAAGGCTAAACTCTTGACCGTAACAGGCACCGTGACTCATGGTATAAGAAACGCTATGGATTATGGCGTATCCCACGTCAAATATGAAATTGAAATTTTTTATTTACACGTACTAAGACTTTCTCGTTTTTTATTTGTTATATCAGTTTCAGAATCTTTGCTATGAAATATATATGTCTTAAACATAAATTAGCAAGTTGGAATCTAACCTGTCATCTTGGTTTTGTAAGCCAAAACTCATACTATTAAGTCAAAGAATCAACTTTCGATATCTTAGTACAGTTCAAAGGTTATTTGCCATTCCGAAGCAAAATAGTTAATTCTGGAATGGAAAAATAACATAAAAGTTTTGTGTTGCAAAGGAAAAGCATCAACTGCTCCTGCTACTGATTTTTATTTTGGCTGGCAAATGCTTTCCCCTGTTTTGTACTTGACTATATCTTCAAAATTATATTAAAGATGTAAAGCATGCGTTTCCGTACTGTACTGAACTACAACAACTTGGGACACTTTATTCAATATCCCTGTTGATATCAGCTCTTGCAGGTTAACATGGGGCCATGATTAATAAGTTTATACCCGACAACTTTTCCAAACCTCATTATACTGATAAAGACTAAATTACAAAGATACTTAAGAGAAATGCAGTCGATTGTGTAGTTCACCCCATTGTATGAAAGTAGGATTAAGATATGATCAAAATAAATACAAATAATTATAAGCACGAATAAGATCTGGAACAGTGGATGCTTTTGCAAAGTCTGGATAAATTCAGTTAATGGCATTTCATACAATGAACCTGATGCACAATCCCACGGTACCACCATAAGGGCCCAAATTTCATATTTTAAAACATTACTGAGATCCCATATAGGCCTGTAGGTTTCTACCTCTCTGTTCGGTGGTAGTTGCAGACTTGCAATGCTCAGACGAATGCCATGCCAACTTCTCTTTCTGCAACTTTGTTGCCATCCGACTACACATTGCTGGTCAGCGTTATCTGCAAAAATAATAAACATCACCAAAATACCCCACTTGCTAGTGGCTCACCACCAAACTATGCCAACTCGGTTAGTACATCAATAATAAAATCCATTTTTAAGATTTCAGTGGTATCACTGGTTTGTGGCTGTCTTGTACATATGCAAAGCATTGTTGTGTTGGATTACGTTTTACGTAAGAATTATTTTTTTTAAAAATTGAGCTGCGATCCCTACTGGATTTTATGAAATCCTTAATAATTGCCTCCGAATTTCATCTACCAGCCTCAAGGCTCAAACCCTAGGCTACGAGAAAATTCGAA
This sequence comes from Gnetum montanum, assembly GCA_015680685.1. Taxonomy (NCBI): domain Eukaryota; kingdom Viridiplantae; phylum Streptophyta; class Gnetopsida; order Gnetales; family Gnetaceae; genus Gnetum; species Gnetum montanum. The sequence continues at coordinate 59,761 of MNCI01032607.1, read as the reverse complement.
AGATGCAACTGACCATCTAAAATTCCAGTTACCAGTTTGTCTCATTTCAACAAAAACCCAACTGAACCAACAAAAAAATGAAAATGAAAGAGCATGAGCAAACCAGACATGAATGTTTTCATTGTCAACTTCATCTAAAACATCACGTCTTGGTTAAGTTTCTGGTCGTTGAATGCTATATTATGCGGTATACCGGGTAAAGCAGACAACATTGCCAAATTTAAATACCATGCAGGGAAAGAGGTTCAATGATTGCTGCCTGAATTGGCGACTCTTCCTACCGTTGAACAGCCAATAAGAACCGTGAACCAAATAACCAAACACATATGCATCAACGTTAGGTGAAATTAAATTA
>MNCI01032607.1:0-58933 GCA_015680685.1 Gnetum montanum | reverse complement strand
TCTCTTCGGTTCTCTTCGAAAGAGTGTGTTTAGAGTGACTTAGCTTGCTGACCTGTGTTTCATAAAATGTGGAGGTTATGAAAGTTTCTCATTAGAAGTCACCACCATGGAACATGATTCAGACCTTCCCTTATGAAGAAATAGGGTGGCAAGCTAAAGCAACTCCTCTTAGCCAACTTATGTAGTTGATTATACATTTATGAATAGCAACTAATACAATATATATACATATATATAATGAGGCAGCATCATGTCACTTCAGCAAGAAGTGGATGTTTCGAGTTTAGGCTGTGCAGTTTGGGAAATTTTCTAGGTGGGTAATTCGGTTAGCTGACAGCCTACTCAGAAGCAATGTAGAGAGTCATTAGCGGTGCTCAAAATGTGTAAAAAAGTTTGGCAAGTTTTCTAGTCAAGTAGTTTGCTATGCTACACCATGCTATATAGCGTAGCAGGCTTTGGGAGACAGTTGTTCAAACAATCAACCGTAAATTGTTCCAAGAAAAGATGCTATGCTATGCCATGCTATGTAGCGTAACACAGCATAGTGAGAGCAAGACAGGAAGGCTTGGCTTACTTGGTGATTTCCAATTGCACTGAGTTAGCGCCTCTCGCTTTCAAAAATAGTTACTTTGCTCGACTCCAAGTTCTTCAGCAATGGTTCCTTCACCAGCAAGCCATCTAGGTTGCTATGCTATGCTATGCTACATACATAGCATATCACAATGTAGCAACTCTGCAGAAACAACGAAAGGCATCTCAAAGGGTAGGATCAGCAAGTTCGCAAGATTCATAGTGCAGAGGGCAAAGTTTGCAAATCGTCAACGTTTTTGCAACTAAGGACAGCTGCTACGCTACATAGCGTAGCAAATATGCAACAAATAGTCAGCGTGCTTCAAAGGTTTCCAGAAAATGCAGCAGGACACAATGCAAATTTTTGCTTCAAATTGATGGTTACGCTATGCTACGCTGCATAGCATAGCACGGCGTAACAAGTTTCCACGCTACGCCCACATGCTACGCTACAAAGCATGGAACAGCGTAGCAAACAGTTACGCCACATCAATGCACTTCACCTAATTGCACCATTGGCACACATCCCCAAGCTCTGATGATGCAATTACAATGTGGCATATTTGCAATTACTACATGGCAAGGTCGTCCAACGGACATGCACGTCCAATGGTCATGCTCGCCCATGCGGCTTAGAGAAGTCAACACAGGCCCAGGACATGTGGCGTCCAAACCACATCTTTCACGTGCCCTTGGTCTTATAAATACCCCAATGAGCAACACTCAGAGGATCTTTTTGATTTTTTTCCTATCTTTTTCGGTTGGCTGGCTAGCTAACTGGTTGGCAAGGAAGCAAAAAGTTAGCATTGTATTTCTGAGCATTGTAAACACCTTGTTTGACACTGTAAACAGTTGACACTCCCGTTTGGCATTTTGTTCTACTCTTTCCTACTATCTTCATAGCATTCTGCATTGTTGACTTCTGAGTCCGGGTTCAAGTATACAACTGTCTCACTCTAAACGTCTTGGCTACTCTTGGGATCCTTGCACCCCTCAGCACCGTGCAACCATTTGTATCCATCTTGATAGAGTGAAATCATGTTCTTGAAGCGGTGCATTTTTCTAACTACAATTTACTTTGCTTTCTTGCTTATCATTGCATTTTTACATTGCTTTCTATCTCTTTTGCACTAAAAGTTATCATTTTATGCTAAAAGACTCATTTTCAAATTATTTGTTTACCAAAGTTTATATTAGCACCGATTAAGTCCTTGTCTAATCAACCAGACCGTTAAGGGCACCCCATTTCCATTTATCCAGCAAGGCCCTCACATGGATTTGGGGTTAAGATTGTCACAACCGATGACCTCTCGGTGTTTTCCAGCCACTAACATTTTCGGTCGCAACAGTTTTCTAGTGCTTGGAGGGCCTTTTGGTGCCTTTTCCATGTGTCACGGTAGTTCTGTAAGCATTTTGCACCCTAATATGCATTAGCATAAACTTGACACCTGTCTATGGTTGTTTACACATCGTGTGATGCAAATCGGTCGCCTAGACGGTTCCTCGGAAACCCTACAAGACATAAAGCCTCCGACCGCTAGTTGACTTGCCTGTTTTATGGTAGTCTTGCATGCATTTTGTACCCTATCATGCACTAGCGTAAATGTGACATCCTTTCGCAGTTGTTTACGCACCGTGTGGTACAAATCGCTCACTTCAATGGTTCCTCAGGAATCTTGTAAGGCATAAAGCCTTCTTTATTACTTTCCAATTTATTTGCTTTTCTTGTTTGCAAAAATGTTTAGCTTTCCAATTTCTTTGCTTTTTCTCATTTGCAAAACTATTTAGCTTAACAATGGCTTCCTTGAACACCATTGCTAATACCTTCAACGTTGAGGTTCCAATCACAGTTCAAGGCACCACAGGTTTTAAACAACCACTCAACCTGATGCTAGAAACACGTCAATTCCTCAGGATCCAAAATCAAGGACCTAAGGGTTTGGCCTAGCAGCATGAACACTATAACTTCCTCTATGCAAAGGTGCAGGAAAATCTGCCCTGGAAGTGCATGAACTCGAAGACAAATGTAGCTTCAAGTTCTCTTACTACAATGGGAAGGAATTTGTTCCCACTCCTAGCGCTTCCATCCCTTTGACACAAACGAACCAATGGCTTCTAGACCAGCTGATCCAATTGGTTAGACTCAGTGAGCAATAGGACATGACATCTAACCATGAGGATGCCTTCTAGGATGGACAGGAGGAACTCGATTCCCAATCTAATGGGAGAGGTGAAACCAACCCCGCTACCATCCCTCCTACCTAGTCCTTCTGGACTAACCTGTTGTCTGTCGCTGCTCCCTTCATGATCACGCCTACATTTTCGCAGCCTGCAATCACATCTGCAATGGGTAGTCATGTCAACCCCTCAGCGTATCAATGCCCTCTTTCGCTTGTTTCACCTATTTTGTTTGCAGCCACTATTCCTTTGTAAACCGTTCATCAATCCATCCCTATAGCACATCACATGCCAATCACGGCTACCCTACCACATGTGCACACCATACTGGCTTCGTAGCCATACGTAGCTTCTTCTTCCATTCCCTCATTTATGTCTATCCCACCATCAATGGTGGGCCTAGGCCTGTCAATGTGGTGGACCCCATTCTTTGTTCCCCTTGCTACGATACCATCACAAGTGTCTCACCATGTTCCCCACCAGGCCTACCAAACCCCGTAGATGATACAACCTAGTACGAGAATATGGTCATTTCCACCTCACACACAAGCTACCCATTCGGTGACGCAACCCATGGCTACTGTTTCAACAGCACCACCTTCTAGGTGGTGGACAACGCAAGGAGCACCCTTCACAGGGGCCACCCCAACAGTACTGTCGATGGGTCACACTACTACCCTTACCACCCCATGGATGGGAGCTGCCTCGGTAGTTCCCTAGCCATGCACATTGTCCCAAGGTCTAGACCAAGCGTTCAAACTCATCTAGACCCTCACTGAGGAAATAAAACGCCTCAAGGCTATCGGGTCTGACATGGTACAAGTCATGGACTTTTACCAGGATTACCCCATCATCCCTACCATCACCACATTGACGTTACCCTAAGGGATGTCTCTCCCACACTTTACGAAATACAACAAGGAGGGAGATCCCAATGCACATCTTCTTACCTTTAGGTCTGAATCCCTTCTGTTGCAACAATGGATGCACATGATTATATGTGTCTTTGCTATATCCCTAGCCAGGAAAGCGTTGGATTAGTACCGTGCCCTGCAACACTCATCTATTTCAACTTTAGAGGAGCTTCTAACCTAGTTCATGATGCACTTCAAGTATAACTTGAAGCCAAAAATCACACTGGATCAATTGATGAGCGTGAAGCAGGATCCTTTGAAGCCAGTCCAAAAGTTCATTCAGCATTGGAGCGCAACCCTTAATGAAGTCTGTAAGCCCATCGCGAAGGCCCACTTGCTGGCCATCTTTAAGGGCACGGTGAATGACTTCATCAAGTCTAAACTGTACTACCTTGCTCCTCACACTCTTAGTCAGGCCTTCACTCAGACTAAGAGCATACAGGATGCGGTTCAGGCAAGCAAATACCTGGCCTACATTGCTCACAAGAACACCTTCACAAAGAAGGTCAAGGGTAAGGCCCCAATAGCCATAGTGGCCATTGTGATGACTGAAGCCAAGCCCAAACCTAATAACAATGGTAACAAGAAAAACAAGAAACCAGCTGCACCCGTATTTAACCCCATTTCCAAGCAGGGCCACACACTACAACCTGTCATACCCATGCCCGAGACATATGCATAATCCAAATCAAAATTTGGGCATAAAGATTGCTCCAAGTATACCTCGCTTCCTCTCAGGCCTTTAGAACTTATGAAGCAGTTATTGGCAATGGGGCACATCCAACACAAGCAAATGTCAGAAGAGGGAGTCAGGAAACACCAGCGCTACTACGAGCTCCTCAGGAACCCCTCTTTGGCCTTGCCCAATAAGCCCCTAGTTCGTAAGGGTTTCAGGTTGGATTGGTTTTGTGACTACCATCAACAATGTGATCACAATATAGATTATTGTTTGGCATTGCAAGATGACATCCAAAGGATGATTGATCAGGGAAAACTGGTATTGGACAAAAGAAATCTAGTATGTCCTGAAAACCAATCCCTACACATCTACACAAACCCCCTCAATGCCAACAATGTCGGTTATATTATCAACACCATTGGCATTGACAATGATCCCAGGCCACCCCAGCAACCATTTGTGGTCCACGTGCCTCAGTGTAGCGCACCAACATCATGAGCGGTCGGCCGAAGCTCATAGCATCCATTTGTCCTAAGGGTTCCTCCTCGGGGATCCACCCCCGCATCACCTGTTAGCAAAACCATGCCATCCCGCTCGTTAACACCATTAGCTCCATTTTTCATCAGGGGGCCAACTCCTTCAACATCCCCCAGCTCACATAAGATAACTGAACAACCTTCTCATCCTAAAAAACTAGAAGTGTGTTTCACAGGTGAGACGTTGAGGGAAGATACCACCTTAGGTACTTCCAAGCCTATGTCTTCATCCCTTGCATCTACGTCCTCATCACCAAAGAGAGATGTTGTAATAACCACATAGTCCGCATCTTCCTGCCACCAGGGGTCTAAACCCAGATTCGAAACCATCCCTCCTTCGAAAATTCATCTCTTGGGACAAATAGGAAAGAAGAAAGGCAGTAAATAAGGGGGTGGCTAGGACCTCTTGGATGCCCTCACTTAGGTCAAACAAGCTTTGAAACAAAAAAACACTACACTGAGGTTGTACAACCTAATCATGACATCTGTCCCACACCGTGAGGCTCTGATCCGCATGTTGACAGCAATTTCGGTCAACTAAGACATGCCAGCGGAAGAGGAAGAAATTCATTTGGTCATAATTTCCTTCACGCCTCTAGAGCCAAAGCCATCCCAACTAACTTTCAGTAACGGTTCCATTAGGGAAGATCCCAAAAGGGGTCAGGTGACTATAGCACCCCTATTCATCACAATTCAGGTCAACCAACACCGGATCTGGAGGGTACATGTTGATGATGGGGCTACCACGAATGTCATCCCCTTCCCTATTGTGGATAAGTTAGGCCTGGTCGACCAAATCAAACCCATGATGACATCATGTCTGATGGATGTCATTCAATGGGGCATGGGTTGTGATGAAGGGCACAGTCCACATAGACTTCGTGGTAGGGGACCAGTTCCCCATGAATGCAACATTCATCGTGGTTGAGAAAATGCCTGGGATTAACCTGATCTTGGGGAGATTATGGTTAGCACAACCTAGGGATATCTCCTCACCTATACACCAGGAGATCCATCTACCTTATGTAGGTAGGGAGGTGGTGATCCATGGTGGCGAGGTAGCGACACAAGAAATCCACAACGTAGACATGGAGCAGGGCTCAGAGGTTGTAACCTCTGAGAATGAAGCGCCTGTCGCAGCCCACAATGAGAGCATGTGGGCTGAGTTGCCCTTCCAAGTGGGGGATAATGATGTAGACAAAGGCCCTGGCAAAGTATCTTGACCTTATGTCTCGCTCAAGCCACGATGGGTCAAGAAGTAGCTATGCATAGCGTAGCAACCCCACTGCTTCTTGCCCAGTTGCCCACCCTTGCACATTTGTCGCCCTTTTGTTTTGCATTTATACTAGTTGCTAATTAACCATTTTCCAAATTTTTAGTGTATCACCCTTTAACACACGATGGGCCCAAAATGGCCTAAAACTAGCAATGGCCCAAAATGGCCTAAAACTATATTATGGTAGGGCCCAAAATGGCCTAACACTAGTAGGGGACCGAAATGGCCTAAAACTAGCACAAAAGAGTGAAATTTTAGCATGACATTCAACACGTACATAATGCATAAGTTAGCGTAGAATCAATTCACCTCCTTATTCAAAAATTTTTTCTTTTAGACAATGTTTGCAAAATTTTTACAAAAACTCAAAAAAATTTTAAAAAAATTTCCATGTTATCATGGGTTGTCTTTGTCCATATCATCTTCGCCACTCGCTTCTGCACCTCCCAACTGTGCATCCGCCATAGAGGGGTAAGCTTTTCTTCATCTACCTTGCCACCTCTGACACATCTATCAAAGCATTGCTATGTCAAAAACGAGATGATGGATCTGAGATACCAGTGTATTATCTAAGTCATGCATTAATAGGGCATGAGGTGAAATACAACGAAGTAGAGAGGAATTGCCTTGCCTTAGTATTTGCATTAAAAAAGTGGAGGCATTACCTGTTCCATAGTACAATTAACATTATTTGCAAAAACAACATACTCTAGGCTATCACTAACAACCTGTATGAAAGTAGTAGGATAGCCCGGTGGAAAGCAATAACTATAGAGTTCGATTTGCACTATGTGAGCCAGTCATCGACTAAGGGTCAAGCCATAGCAATGCAACTTATAGTCTCACCCATCGACGACTAGGCAACCATAGATCTTGTATTCCCAGACGAGCATGTTGGCACTATCAACGCTGTCATATTACACCTGGAAGCTACTTTACACTTCGACGGTGCCTCAACCACACGGGGAGGTAGTGCAGCTATCGTCATTACATTCCCCTATGTGGAAATGAACCCGTTTGCTTATTGTTTTGCATTCCCCTATACCAACAATGTGGTAGAGTACGAGGGGCTACTTAGAGGCCTCTCAGCTACCCAAACTCTACACATCGAACACCTGGGAATTTGCGGTGATTCACAACTAGTTGTGAACCAAATCACTAGGGTCTATGCCTACAAAGCTATGCATCTACAACCCTATTGCGACCTAGCAAAAAGCCTGCTCAAGCAGTTTGCAACTATGGATGTGCAACACGTGCCATGCAACGAGAACATCATAGCAGACACCTTAGCCACCCTTGCACTAAATATTCCACCACACTTGTTTGCAAGTTTGTTGACTTTGATTGTTGAATGTATTAAGCCCATCACTCAGGTGGAACATGTGGCCTCTATCAGTGCTGCAGATACCCAGGAGTGGTATGCTAACATTGAGGCCTACCTGCAACATGGTGAACCCCTAAGTGGATTGAAATTTTCCCAGAGAGATGCAATCTGCAAGCATGCTCGACAATATATGCTCATGGGAAATGACGTCCTATGCAAGTGTTCCTATGACAGGATATTGTTGGCATGCGTGGGTGAGGAGTAGGTGTGGAAGGTGATTAATGAAGTAGATGAGGGACTATGTGGTGGACACATAACACATAGGGCTATGGCTACAAAAATCAGACTCCTAGGGTACTATTGGCCCCATATAGAGCACGATTTCATGTCAAAGGTCAAGACGTGTGACACGTGCCAGAGATATGCAAATCTCATACACGTCTCACCTACAGAGCTGCATCCAACATAGATCATGTGGCCTTTCCAGCAATGGGGACTAGACCTCATAGGACCTATCATGCCCAATTCCTCTGTAGGGCATAGCTTCATCATCATCGCCACTGAGTATTTTACTAAGTGGGTGGAAGCTATTTCCCTGAGGAAGACAATATATTAGCAGTTTTGCCACTTCATCCTGGATAACATTGTGACAAGGTTTGGGCTTCCGATGACTATTGTAACCAACAATGGACCACAATTTAGTAGTATAGAAACTTGAACCTTTTGCAGTAATCTAGGCATTAGGAAATCATTCTTCTCCCCATATTACCCGTAGGCGAACGGGTAGGCAGAGGCTACAAATAAGTCCATAATCAACTTGCTGAAGAGGATGCTTAGCAAAAGCAAGAGGCAATGGCACAACCAAATCCTCTATCTTCTATGGGCCTATAGGAGGACATGTAGGACCATGATAAGTAAGACTCCTTACAGTCTTGTTTATGGATTTGAAGCTATGTTGCCTTTTGAGTTGTAGGTACCATCACTCTGGATGATCCTATCTAATGTTGTGAGTGAAGCCCAGAACAACGAGTCAAGGATTATCGACTTTGACTCAATAGAGGAGGAGCACACACAAACGTTGAGTTGCATAGAGTGCTACCAGAGTAAGCAATAGCAAAAACACCATGTAGACTCGCATCAATGGCCAGTACAAAAGGGATACCTCATCCTGAAGGCTATCAATGAGCATCTGAGAAAATTCTCAGCCAACTGGGAAGGCCCATACGTGGTCACTAAAGCCTTTGGGAATGGAGCCTTCAAGTTGGCGGACATGGACGGTAATAAGTTTTTCAACCTGGTGAATCACTCGCACCTCAAGCTATACTACATCTAGGCGCATGGAGCCAACAAGAAAATGTTCACTACGACGTAAAACTGGCAAAGGTGAGAAAACGTCCGCTATGATGTTAAACTAGCACATCTTCACCAATGTCCACTATGACGTAAAACTGGCACAGAAAGTCCGCTACAACGTAAAATTGGCAACAAATGTCCGCTATGATGTAAAACTGGCATAGATCGTCTGCTATGACGTAAAACTAGAAACAAACATTTGCTATGAAGTAAAACTAGCACAAATCATCTGCTATGATGTAAAAATGGCAACAAATGTCTGTTATGATGTAAAATTGGCATAGCACATCCGCTACGACATTAAACTGGCACATATAGTCTGTTGGGTTCTTAAACTAGCACAGTGATCTACTGGGACCTTAAACTAGCACATGGTCTATCAGGACCTTAAAATAGTTTTGTGGCATGTCCCTAGCATGCATCTACACCAAGTACACATCAAGCGAGCCTACACAGTGCTGATGTGGGGTGGGACATTTCAGTTCCAGAATGCAGTTCACAAAGCATTAAGAACATGATATGGAACATACGCAATGTTGTTGCTCTTGGCACCTGGCTGATTCCCCAAAGATGTCGTATGACATCTCACTGACACCTCGGACCTATCGTCGCCATGGCCCATTGCCCTGACGGTAGTCCCTCAGTCAGTGCCTACTACTGGAGTTCCTGCAGTATGGTGGCCCATCCATAATATTGTTACCCTCCAGCTCCCTACCAACATCTGGGCTCAAACGATCTTTAGGTATGTGCTAGCTGACCTCATACCTGAACTGAGAATGCATGCCTTTGGCAGGGATTCTAGAGCATCTGCACTCACAGCAACTTCTCGCTCCTTCGATGCTCGCTCCTCCATGTTGAACCTGCCAAGGCTATTGCTGGCTTTCCTACTTCAGACATCATACACCAGCAACGATGTCCAAGAGCTTCAACAACCTCTGCAGGAAGCAAGACCTTCATCCTCACTTTGCATCATGGCTGTTTCTTTTGGTTTGCTCTCTATGTTTGTAGGGTGTGTTCTCATGAGGTGACGGTCGAAGGTACGGCTCGCTATGACAGCAAATGCTATAATGTTGCAAGTGATTGTCTTGACTAGCTTAGCTACTTCAGAGTGCATATCCTGTCCTCATTTCTAAGCTTCTTCCCTTTACCCTACTTCTTGCATCCACAATTCCTACTCGCTCCCCTCTTTTACAAGCTTTTTCTAATGCTTGTTAAGCCCTCCTATTTGCTCAACTGCAAAGTCCATGATGTGCGTAGCACAGCTCGCCACATGGGAAGCACCTATAGGTAGGTCAAAGCCCCCGCACGGATGTAACAAAACTCATCCAGGANTAGGTAGGTCAAAGCCCCCGCACGGATGTAACAAAACTCATCCAGGCAAAGAAATACCTATCCTGCAGCAAGGTTGTTTGCAAATGTAAAAGGAGAAATAGCAAAAGGAAAAAGCGTAAGAGAGCAAAGGCTCATGTGCCTAAAAAAATGGCACATAAGCTGCTTCACAATCACCCTCTTCAAACGTTTCAACGAAAGGTCGAAGGTCAGGAAAACTAAAGATGAAAACGTGAACAACTCCCTCATGAGCACTCCGATGAGGGACTCTGCTAAGCCTCATCTTTACCCTTTTTCTGAACCTCCTTCCTCCCTGCTTAGCCCCTTCCGCCCACAAAAAACCAATGCTACACTCTCAAACACAGCTGAGCGATGTCTTGACAACCACTACACAACAATGTTAGCATTTTGTCTTCTATAGTGTTTCATATTCTTTGTTGATGTCTCTTAGGGCTATCCTCCAAACATCGACAAAGAGATGCCAATGAAACACCCTAAATTTTTAGGGCATCCTCGCTTCACTAGGTCTTCGCAGTTCAGGCAGCATCATGTCACTTCGGTAAGAAGTGGATGTTTCAAGTTTAGGTTGTGCAGTTTGGCAAATTTTCTAGCTAGGTAATTGGTCCTACTGATAGCCTACTCAGAAGCGATGCAGAGAGTCATTAGCGGTGCGCAAAATGCGTAAAAAAGTTTGGCAAGTTTTCTAGTCAAGGAGTTTGCTACGCTATGCCACGCTATATAGCGTAGCAGGCTTCGGGAGATAGTTGTTCAAATAGTCAACCATAAATTGTTGCAAGACAAGATGCTATGCTATGCCACGCTACGCAATGTAGCACAGTGTAGTGAGAGCAAGATAAGAAGGCTCAGCTTACTTAGTGATTTTCAATTGCATTGAGTTAGCACCTCTAGCCTTCAAAAATAGTTGCTTCGCTTGACTCCAAGTTCTTTAGCAGTGGCTCCTTCACCAGAAAATGGCAAACTTAGCAAAAAGTAGGCCATCTTAGTTGCTATGCTACACTATGCTATGTAGCATAGCATTGTGTAGCAACTTTGCGAGAACAACGAAAGGTATCTCAAGGGGTAGGATCAGCAAGTTCGCAAGATTCGTAGTGCAAAGGGCAAAGTTCGCAGATCGTCAACATTTTTGTGACTAAGGTCAGCTGCTACGCTACATAGCGTAGCCTAGCAAATATGCAATAAATAGTTAGCGCTCTTCAAAGGTTTCCATCACATGTAGTAGGATGCAACGCAAGTTTTTGTTTCAAACTGATGGCTACGTTATGCTACACTGCATAGCATAACACGACGTAACAAGTTGCCATGCTACACCCACATGCTACACTACAAAGCATGGCACAACGTAGCAGATAGTTATTCCACATAAATGCACTTCACCTAATTGCACCGTTCGCACACATCCCCAAGCTCTGACGGTGCAATTACAACATGGTAGGTTTGCAATTACAGCATGGCAGGCTTTTCCAACAGACATGCACATCCAACAGTCATGCTAGCCCATGCAGCTTAGACAAGTCAACATGGGCCTAGGACACGTGGTGTCCAAATCGCATCTTTCGCATACCCTTAGTCCTATAAATACCCCAATGAGCAACAATCAGAGGATCTTTTCGATCTTTTCTCGATCTTTTTCGGTCGACTGGCTGGTGAATTGGTTGGCAAGGAAGTAAAAAGTTAGCATCGTATTCCTAAGCATTGTAAACACCTTTTTTAACATTGTAAACAGTTAACACTCTCGTTTGGCATTTTGTTCTGCTCTTTCCTGCTATCCTCATAGCATTCTGCATTGTTGACTTCTGAGTCCGCATTCAAGTATACAGTTGTCTCAGTCTAAACGTCTTAGCTACTCTTGGGATCCCTGCGCCCCTCAGTGCCGTGCAACCAATTGTATCCACCTTGACAGAGTGAAGTCACATTCTTGAAGCGGTGCATTTTTCTAACTGCAATTTACTTTGCTTTCTTGCTTATCATTGCATGTTTACATTGCTTTCTGTCTCTTTTGCACTTAAAAACATCTTAGCTACTATTGGGATCCCTGCGCCCCTCAGCGCCGTGCAACCAATTGTATCCACCTTGACAGAGTGAAGTCACGTTCTTGAAGCGGTGCATTTTTCTAACTGCAATTTACTTTGCTTTCTTGCTTATCATTGCATGTTTACATTGCTTTCTGTCTCTTTTGCACTTAAAGTTATCATTTTATGCTAAAAGTTTCATTTTCAAATTATCCATTTACGAAAGGTTATATTAACACTGGATAAGTCCCTGTATGATCGACCAGACTATTTAGGGCACCTCATTTTCATTTATCTAGCAAGGGCCTCACACAGATTCGGGGTTAAGACTATCACGACCAATGACCTCTTCGTGTTTTCCAACCATCAACGTTTTCGGACGCAACATATAAGAGACTAAAAGACTAATCCATTCTCAAAATGACCTACAAGCTGTGCATCAAAAGAATCTGATTCGTGGAAGCGAGGAATCCAGGATTTGTGATTCTGAACATGTTTATGTGCCTTAAGAAAAAGTGGGGACGGGTTGGTAGCAGGGACGTGATAGAGAAAATTGAAATATATTAATTTTTTTAAAAATTAAATCTCATGTATCATAAAAATACATTGTAAAATATAGAACAAGTACAATGTAAATCCAAAATATTGTTAATGTTTAAAAATTGCATAGAAGATTGCAATATCACCATTTAAATTGAAGCAAGAAAATTTGCAAAGGTATGAAGGGCATTGAATCCATTTCCTTACTCAAGAGCCATAATCTGGCCAAACATATAATATCTGCAACAACCAAATGACAGGAATAAAATGAAACCCTTTTGTTACTCAATCCAATATTTCCAAAAATGAAATTATGCCTCAACCCTCAACCAAATTTATAACAAATCAGCTAATACTTTTGTTCAACGACTGCGGGTACCACCCTAGGGACTACCAGTTAGTAGCGCCATAGGGCCACATTGAAGATGACCCCATTATAAGAAGACACAACTTAACTAAACTAGGCACAGCCAAGTAACTCACCTCACCTACAATGATCGAAAACCTTTCAAATGCTGGAAAATCGGCACTAGTCATGATGAATGGGAAAGTAAAAACAGAGTGTCATGTGCTGGTGGGCTTCGTTGCTTTATAAGCAAACAGATTTTTAAAAAAGTTGAAGCAACATCCATCCGCCATCATGTTCATGACTCATGACCCATGACGATGACCCTGTTGTGTTTTTTTTCTTTTTTCAGCAGAGATAGTAGAAAAGAGAAAAAACCAGCAATGAACAATAAACCCGCGTGAATGTGTGAGTCATGGCGGATCTTTGACGCTCCTAAAGGCAGGCGAATCCATGCAAATACAATGTTTTCCTCGCACGCCCAGTCCAAACTTGATTTCCGTATCACGCATACTTGCCCCTTCGTCCTTCGGTTACCATAGTAGCCCTTTCGTGATTTCCGTGTGTTTGTTTATTCATTCGTACTCCCTTGTTTTCTGTGGTCCATCTCATGCCGATGCCATGAATCTTGATTGCTTGCTTGCCACTTAACAATGAAATGAAATTTTTGGTATGATTCTGAACAGGAGAAGATACGCAGACATTGCAAGAACTAAAATGAGAAGGGTGACCATTTCAATGTATATGTACAAATCCAGACAAAATTTCATTAGAAATTATGAATTACGTACCCATTGCGAATTTAATGCGTTTCGGTACGTGGGCTCCGAATCGGACATGAACAGTTCATCAAAATTTACCTGTAATTGTGAATCTCGAGCGCATAGCTTACAAGTTACGCCAGATATGAGAATGGTTACGCAAATCATTCACTCTCCAGACCTCACGAGTTCAAAAATATATAATGCCTAGAACATCAACAGTTGTCAACGTGCACTTCCTGCCAACCATTCTACTGCCGTTCAATCAGCGTTTGGACTAAGAATCTTCCTCTAACACTTGCAGTTCATTTCCCAGTAACTTCCACTTGCAGTTCATTTCCCAGTAACTTCCATGCAAACAATGAAGGTAATGTGAGAAACGGTTATGCAAAAAAGTTTCAATTCCAACACCCACCACTTATTATCACTGTTATTTGTAGCTCATAGCTATATATCCCATAAATTGTTATGGGGATGTCATAATATGGTGCTTGAGAACTATCCATTCAATCCTGCAAAACACTCATTCTTAACTCATCACATAGTTCCTATTGCTTATAACCAAAAAATCTTTCAAACAAATACAATCATTGTAGAAAGCTTGAGTTTTAGTGTACCATTTCATTCAACCGTTATCCTATGGCTGGACTAGAAATTGACACCTTTATGATTGTTTTTGGAGATTTCCATAAGATAAAAAGTTCAAAATTTTTGAATACCTCTATGTGCCAGTACTTTTTTAAAGATGCTTATTATTTACAAGGCATACTAGAAGGGAGGTTATAAGATTGGATTTATTATTGTTGTTGTAGTAGCTTAATATCATATTTGGAAATTCAATGTGCTATTGTTCATTCAAACTACACAAGAAGATATTTGAAATAATTTTTCATATTAACATGTTTTTACTTTTTCTTGTTCATGGGAATTTTTAGAATTTTTTATTTAATTCTTGAGATACTTTTTCTTAATTTAAGATATTTTCACTTATTTTGTATTATCTACTTAGAAAGGTAAAGAAAAACATGCATAGAAAAAGCTCTAAAGTTCATGCATTATGCTCCGAGTTAAAAAGGAAACTCTTAGACGTAAAAGCCAAGGTCTAAATACTAACCCCTTTGGATGAGTAGAAATGTAGGAACACACAAGAGAAAAGGATCAACAAAAGAATAAGGTATCTCTAATTTGTATGGAATTATCAAAGTTGATATTGTTTGAAACTAAACTGTTACAAGCATTCTCTTGAGAGGTTTTTGCTAAGTTTTCACTTTTATGCTAATTATACCAAAGCATTTAATATGTATTAGAATAAGGTGTCCAAGGCATTGAATTTAGTATATGCTCAAGCAACAAACTCAAATATCTAAAATAAGTAAGAATTGCCATAGCTTTGAATACAACTTTTGAATTTCTCAATAGAGTTTTTGAGTTGATAGTGTAGAATGTAGAGTTAAATTTCAATAAGAAAATTCTAGAAGAAGATAACTTTACCTTATTGCAAGAATTGAGAAAAATGTAGATAGTTTGTTAACCTAGAAGTAAAAAAATCTAGAGCTCTATAAGATGGCAACATGGTGAAAAGTTTACAAGTTGAAAAGTATGTAGTTATTGATGACTTTGTTATGCATTGTAAACATGTTTGAATTCATTGATTAAATCCAACAATGATCTACTTGTTGTACCATCTATGCATCCACCATGACTAAGAGTAGCATTCAATGTTATCTACAAATCTATCATCAAATAGTCAAGTATGATAAAGATTCAAAACCTTCATTATGTTCAAGTCAAAAATGTACATCTAAGTTTACAATGAAGAATATTTCTCTAGGTATGTGAGAAGTTTCATAGTCCTCTCGTGTTTTTGAAAAGCTTAATAATGTAGATATAGATTCTATTTCAAAGAACTAATGACACTAATTTTATTTCTTGCTTGTTTACAATTTTTGGACATCTTAGTATGTGATGGTGTACTTGATTTTTGAAATTTAATTTGTGATATGTTATTTTCTTTTTTAATTATTTTGTTTTTGTTTATGTTATAACATATTTTGAAATAGATAATGCCTTGATATTTCTAGACATTCATTTCATTATTTTAGAGGAACATTTAAGGTCAAATAATCTATATTATAACTTCTTTATTAAGAAACAAATGATCATTGTAAGCTATAATCATTTTATCTTATTTTATGAAATCAAGGATATTTGGTTATCTTGTAACTCAAAGAGTGCTTTATTAAAATGATTCTTTTAATGGATTTCTCTTTGAAAAAATTTATTTTATAATTGTTGCTAGTGAATTAAATTCTTGATTTTATGTTGTGGTCTTATAGAGAGATTTCAAATGATTGTATATATTTTGTTGATCATTTAACTTTACAATCATGAAACTACTATATATGTAGTAAGATAGACTAAATTATTCAAATGTTAACCTTGAGCACATGAGACCCTTGTTTGCAATGATTCATTCCAATTCTCTTTAACATGAATCATGTCATCACTACCATCAATATTCTTATCATGAGGTGAGCTATTGGTCCTATGTGAAAAGCAACATTTCAATTATTATTGTATGTATGAGACTTAAAATATTGAATTTCTTGAAAATATAGTTAATGCTTTTTATAAAATCTTATTTCCAAAAGGTTTATGATACCCATGAAGAGAAATGACCTAGAAGATAATCTAAGAATGAAAATGAAAGTGGAAACATATTATGTGCTTGCAAGATAACTAGCCAATGAAGGACAACATCCAATATGTCCACCATGGGCCTTAGATTAGCATGAATATCAATATCAACACATCTTAGCAAAGTTATAAGATTTGGATGCTTATGTCTTATGCCTACAAGAAGTATTTCCATGGGAATTTCTATAACAATTCCAACTAGACTTGGGGAAAGTGAAATATAGAGGTATTTAAAAATAAAAAGGTTCTTGTAGAATTTATTCTTTTGAGCTGTACAAATTAGCCTATTGCAGAAATCACAACATAGATGGTTGTGCAATCTTTTATAAAGAAGCCAAGTTTAAATTAGTACAAAGATTTGAATGGATTTTAGAAGATATGATTTTTGAAATTCTAGAACTTCAAATCACGAGAAGAAAAGAATGGTCAAGGTTCCACAAAAGTTGCATAGCTTTGACGATGATACTAAAAATTGAGTTATTAGAAAGATGTGTATGCATGGTTAACACTCATTTAATTGCCAAATCAACATGTCTAGATGTTAGATTGTGATAAGGAACATACTTGATTAAGCAAAGAGAGGACAGTTTGAAGAATAAGTTATTCCTAAGATATATTGATCTAGTGCCTATTGTCCTTTTTAAGGACTTCAATGCAAAATTTTGAACTAGTGTTTATCAATTCTTAAAATATGGATGTGTAAAGGAATCCTTGGAAGATGAACCCAATTTGAAGAAGATGTTCCCATTAATTCAACATGAAATCCCATTGGCTAGTGCATATTCTACTTACTTTGAACCTTCAATAGTTATATCATATCTTATAATTCAGGAATAGATGATGTTGGTGGATAGTATTCATTAAGAATCTCAATTTACCAATTACTCTACCATAATTAATGAAGAATGGTGTTACAAATTCTAGATATATATTTCCAAGCATCCTAAGCAATAGGACACTCAAAAAACATGAGAAAATAAGTCTTCTTTCCTAAAAGAAGGACATTAAGGAGAAACATTTCTCAAATATTTAAGTCAAGTGCTAATAGAAAGACCTTGATAAATAAGACACCACAACAAATATAAATTTTTGAAAATATAGGAGCTCTTTAAATTTCCTTTATTTTGCTTATCCAAAAATGCGATGATAATTGCATTTTATAGGTCTTATTAAATTTGTTATGGATAAAATCATTCTTTATAATAATCTCATAAGAAACCTTTAAATTAAATTAAATAATATATCTATCATCATTCTCAACAATATCTAGAAAAGCTTCATGCATATTGTTGTCAACTTTAAATAAAATCTTAAGATTAGAAATTAATTTTTCTCTTTCTATTCAAATTATACATGCATATGCAAACAAGAAACTATCATGATACCAAATCTTCTTCAAGTGATACATAATCTATATGCATGAATAACTCAATATCCTTCATTAAAAGGAAGCCATAATGGGCTAATTTCCTTAAGTATATCTTTTGAAACTATAATATGATTGTAACTCTGATATTTACTCAAACTAAGTCTTCCAAAGTTATTTGAGAATTAGAAAACCATAAATACAAATGATTTGAAGAAAAAGAAGATAGTGAAGAAAGTTATTATAAGACCAACTATTATGATTCTTAGGTTTTCTCTGCATAAGTTTATTTGTTAAAAGGATCATCCAAACATCATCTTCATTAATGTAATTTGCAATCCATTTTGCTACAAGATAAATACCCTAGTTGTAATAATTAATGTAGCCAAGATTTCCATCTTTCTTGATAATACTGTAAATATGTTAAGCAACTCTAGAAAAAGCTTTTTTATATTGCTTAGCAAACACAAGAAATTGATGAACAATATAATCAATTCTATCATATTACATATTAGAAGAAGTCCAATAAATAGAGTAATAAACATGTGTTCATTAAAGCATTTGCTTAATAACTAAAACATTTCCAATAAGAATGAGCTTTTTTTCTTCTTTTCATTTATATAGCTTCATTTTAATTTTATCAATCACAAATGTTCATTCATGTGTCCTTTTATAGTCCAACTTCTTTGCTGAAGGGACTAGAAAAAAGTCCCTAAATAGTAAAGTTCAAGTAATTTTTAATCTTAAAATTTATTGGTATGATGTAATTTGTAACCTTTGGTTCTTTTTTCTACTAATTCTAAGAGAATTTGAGCTTTCAATAATAATAAAAAAATATACATAGGGGATTGCTAATTATTAACTATCTTCTTGGTCTCTTATTCATGTGTAAATATCAAGAGTAATTTTTTTATTGCAATGCAAGTAAAAATTCTTTCATGTGTATTTCTATGAAATAAAATTTTCAACTCATAACCTACTAATTATTTCAAGGGTTTTTAAAGAAAACCCTTTCCATTTTGAGCTTTGAATTACTATGAAAAATATAACTAGAGAAGGATTTTATTTTGAAATCTACATTTTCTACTTACGTTGTTATTGCACTATTAAAGATATGATAGTAAATCTTGCTTTGATAAAATATTATGCTATCATCTCCTAGTTGTTTATGTACATTCAATGTATTGTGTCATCTATTTAATAAATCTTATGTTTAAGCATGGACCAACATAGATATCATTGTTTACAATGTAAAGTAGAAGCATTAGCATCCCTACCTCTTCCTCCCTTGCTACGATAAGCTTTACTCATGTAGAGTCATTGCATCTTACTTCAACATCACATTTGTATATATGCTACTATGTTGTAAATGATGTTCTCTATAATGCTACATTTATCTTTAAGCTCATGGTTCATTTAATTAATGTAGTAATCCAAAAAAGTCACTTTTCAATGTATTTCCTTAACCAGATTTTGAATTTAGGATCAAGAAATATTGAAGAAATAATTCAACCTCCAAATAATGATTCTTTAAATCTTATAAAATTACCTACTACCCTTACACAACATTTTACAACAATAATTTTCCTACTGCACTTCTATTTATAGTCAACTACACTCATTGATAATCCCATTGACTATAATTTTTGCTAAAAATAGTAAAAAGGTTTAAACCATCTCTTTGTCAATGTCATTCAACCAGTCAACTATTTTGTCATTTAAATTCACCAACACTAGGTTTAGCCAATAAGTCATATGATTTTATGAACCCAAGGACCCTGTTGTAGTTGAGTGTAGGTAATCACTCAAGGTCAAGGGGTGAAGCCTAGAGTTTTTGGTAATAAATGAAGATAATTACAGCTTCATTTGTGCCAAAATTCAAGTTGGCATGCTAATTCCAAGAATGAAAGTAGAATCCAAAAGGGAGTATGAACTCATCCATTATTATGGAAAGGAATACATACCTTCCCCATATGATAAAATACCTTTGACTCAAACCTAAATGTGCATCCTTTCTTAGTTAATTGAGATTGATTAAGAGGACAAGAAGGCTAACTCTGATGAGTAGCAAGAAGAAGAGGATGAGTTTGGGGCTAAGTCTAAACATAAGAATCTCATGAGGGGGCTTCTCCAACAATCGACCCCAAAAGCCATAATGCCTACCTTAAGCCCCCTTGCCTCTTTCATGGGATAGATCCCTTAATTCTTACCTCCCTTCTATCCAATCATGTTTGAGCCAACACCTATTATAATAACACACTAAACAGAATCAGTGTTGTAAAAAATAACCTCCCCCATCACCATGTCTTTTGCCACACAACCACAGACTGTGTGGCCCTCATCGGTGGTTATGACCACCACCAACCTATTTTCCATCCATATGGGGCCCATAGTGGAACCTGAAGTGACACAAGGGTAACATACCCCTGTTTTCCCCTTTGTACCCCACATATCAGCATAAACTACTTTTTTTCTATTTAGCCCACCCAGAACCTCTCCCCTTGGTGTCATAACCTATCACGAGGCCACAAGCCTCTCAACTTACACTGTTATCTTTTGTGCAAACCACATAACCCATGGGAACATCTTAAGGATTAGATTAAGATTTCCAGATGATCTAGGACTTAACAAAAGAGCTACAAAGGCTCAAGGATTCCACATCTCAGACCATTAAAATTATGGATTTCTATCAGGGCAATCCCATCAGTCCTACAATCCTACAACTAACTCTTCCCCTAGGTGTCTTGATACAACAATTTACCAAGTATAATGACAAGGGTGATCACAACTCCCATCCTATAACCTTCTACTCTAAGTGCTTATTATTGTTAGCTTGGCCACACACAATCATGAGAATATTCCCTATGTCTCTTATGGGAAAGATCCTAGACTGGTACCATGCCTTACCAAGAGGATCCATATCCTCTTTGGAAGACCTAATTTTGTAGTTCATTAACTATTTCAAGTATAGGTTGAAACCTAATACAATCCTTAACCAACTATTGATGGTCAAGCAAGGACACCTTGAGCCTATGCAAAGGTTCATACAATGCTGGAATGATTTGCACAACGAGATTTTGAATCCAATAGCTCAAATTCACCTTTAAGCCATATTCAAGGGGTGGTTAAGGACTTCATCAAGCTAAAATTGTACTATTTAGATCCACAGTCACTCATTCAAGCATTCTCCCAAACCAAGAACATAGAGGATTCCATAGAAGCCATCCATGACCCAGCCTATGTAGCATACAAAAACGAACATGCATGAAAGGATAAGGATAGAGGAAGGAAAAACAATGTAGCAATGGCCATTATGACAAAGGAAAATAAAATGACCACCCAAGGGCCAAGAATGAACCAAACTAAGGCCCTTGCGAACAACAATAACCAACCTTCAACCTTTGGGGCCTCTACATTGACTACTTCTAGGCCTAATTTTAATGAAAAGATGGGTTAAAGTATACTAGGCTATCATTAAAGGCATTAGAACTTCTAGAGAAACTATTAAAGAGTGAAATGATAGTATAAATAGATGATGAAGCTTGTTAAGATCACAAAACCTTGGGAATCAAGCCAAAACTCATCATTTTTCATCACAAGCCTCTCAACTATGTAGAGGATTGCATGCCTAAGTTGGGCCAACATAGTCAAGAGCTATATGGCTTCTCTAGGACTCAAGTAACCACTAGAATTAACAATTCCAATGCCAAAACCTTGGCTAGTAGCACCAATAACTCTAGAAATTAATGAGCATGGTTGATCGGTCATGGAAACTTACATGGAATCAAAATTTATGCATGACTATGCTAGCCCAATGTAGCCCTAGTGTAGAATGTTTTGTGGCAAGGTTCACCAGCATCATACCACTCCGAATAGCCCAAAAGTTGGCTTGGAAGCCCAAAACCCTATTCCACTTTATCC
The DNA here is from genome assembly GCA_015680685.1 of Gnetum montanum. Taxonomy (NCBI): domain Eukaryota; kingdom Viridiplantae; phylum Streptophyta; class Gnetopsida; order Gnetales; family Gnetaceae; genus Gnetum; species Gnetum montanum. The sequence goes on along the minus strand of MNCI01032607.1, from coordinate 37,113 downwards.
AACTACAATTTCACTTTGCTTTCATCATGAAAACACCAAATGCCTCATGACTACACTGAAGTCATGCATGACTATCTTAGCCTTGCATAGTCCAATATAAAATCCTAAGAAAGACACTTTTATTATCCAATTTCATCTCCAAAATGATAAATTTAGTTCTTCCAAGAGCCTCCACTACCCAAGGAAGCTGGTAGAGTACTAATTCCAACCCTAAGACCCCAAGAATTTGTCTATGCTATATGACTATGTTGGGGCCTACCTTGACTATGTTGGCCAAATGTAATCACTAGTAGAAACATCATTTTCAGCTTTTGGAAAGTGAAAGCAAAGTCCACACTAAGCAAAGTCCCCTTTGCTAGCTATGTGGACCATTAAGAGTTTGAAAGTGACCATATTGAACTTAGGAAATTTCCCATTAGTGCTCACTACACTAAGGATTGCATGACTATGCTGGGCCAATGTAGTCACCAGTAGAAACCATCATTGTCATAAGACAAAGTGTTAATTTTGCTATGAAGTAGCCCCAAAATGACCTCATCATATGCTCGAACTCCCCTGGAAACCCTATAGCCTCATACTATGGCCCACTAAGGCCTAAAACTAGCAAACCCTAACCCTTTTTAACTAATATTGACCATGTTTTACCACATGTATTCCACTCTGAATGATTTGACCTTGTTTCATGGTGTTTTGACTTATTTTGATCTTGTTATGCATTTTTGATGTTTATTACCATTAGTTGACCTCATTTAGTTTCTATATAACTTATGTTTCACCATATTCACCTTATTTTTCTATTGTGGCCTCTGTTAGCCTTTGTTGGCCTTTGATTGGTGTTAGGTGATGGGGTTTGACTATTCTTGACCATCATTTGATGCCATGTAACCATGGCCTACCAAGGCCTTAAACTAGCAACATGACCCACTAAGGCCTAAAACTAGCAAAAATGTAACTTTAGTTGACCATGTTTAACCTTATTTTTCATACTTTCATTATGCTTTAACTTGTTTTGACCTTGTTTGAACTTTTTTGAATCTTATTTATTTTCACCTACCTCTTATAATGTTGGTTGGCTTTGTTTTCATTTTTTTTGTCATTGAAATAGCATGTGTTTGTATATTTACTAAGATATTTTATATTATTTTGACATTATTTACTTATTTTTACATATGTGTCACTTAATGTACTTATGGTTGATATGCAGGATTGAAGTATGGAAACTTGGAAGAAAATTAGTTTACCTTTGAGCCTAAGTGGGCCCCACGGTGTTGTTGAACTATGTATTTATCATAATTACATAGATCTTGAGCCTGAGAGTCTCATTGACTACATAGCTTTTGTAGAGAATGCTCTAGAATGGACTAAAAACCTAGTTAAAACCCTTGATCTTGAAGCTAGTGCCATCACTAAAGACTTTCTAGTTGAGGTTCTATCACAACACATGGTGGTGAGGAAAAAAACTAAAACTAAGTTCCTCAGTAGAACCTCAATAGGCTCAAGACATCACCAAGGTCCTAAAAGACAACATTAAGGCCTTTTCCTAGACATATGAAGATATGCCAAGTCTAGACCCACATTTAGTTGAACATAACATCATGCATGATCCTAGAATTAGACCAGTTAAGCAAAAAGTTTGTAAGGTTAGACCTGATTTGGCCCTAGCATTTCCTAATGAAATCATCAAACTGTACCAAGCTGGTTTCATCATACTTGTTGATTACGCAGAATGGGTATCCAACATAGTGATAGTCCCTAAGAAAAATGGGAGTATATGCATTTGCATCGATTTTTGAGATTTACATAAGGTAATCATTAAAAATGATTTTCCTTTGCCTAGTGATGAATCATCAATTGGCTGGGATATCTAACAAAAAGTCAATTTTTGGTCAACTAAGATATTGGAGCCTCAATATCTTAGCTTTGATATCTTGGCTCTGATATCTTGGGTTTGATATTGGATGTTGGATACTTGATATTGCATATCCAATATTGGATCCCATGCTAGGTTATTAAATATCCGATATCGTGGTGTGTGCTAGCCTATAAATATAACACTTGGACACATGATTTGAGCATAAGTTAGTCAATAGAGTAGCTAAAATCTTGCAGTTTTATTTTGTAATCTTACAAAAAAGTCAGTGAGTGCTTGTAGAGTGGATCTAAGTCAATTTTACGGATTCTTATTTGAGTGGCAATGCACCTAGACACATTCCATGAATGGCAATAAGATCGAGATCGATTCTTATTCATTATAACACTTTAACTTAGATTATTTTTCCTTCCATGAAATTTACTTTTCATGTACTTACTTAATATTTATGTTTCCATGCATATTAATGAATTGGAAAAATATGTGCAACCAATTTCAAGCATAAACATGTATTTGCTTGGTAACCCTAGTAGCGTTATTTCTTGGTTCACTCAGTAGCATAACGCTTGGTAATCCTAGTAGTGGATACGTGGGTTCAAAACATGTACGACAAGTTGGAAATATAAACTCATCACTTGTAGGCTAGTTTAGACTTTACATTCCATTGGTAATTAGCTTAATTAATTAATTTCTTCATTACCATTAGGAGTAGCATAAGGCCGAACAACATTAATTATCATATGCCTCACTTTGGACAAAACCATATGTGACAAAGGTACCACTAGTCCAAGAGGGAAGACAATGAACTGCAATCAAGGCATAATGATTTAGATGCATAACTTGTCCCATCCATGAAATTCAATTGGATCATGTATGAATGCTTGTGATTCATATGGTAGGATGTAGGGGTACCTCATTGATCAACTTCTAATACTATAGCTAGACATGCCTTATTATCCTTTATGGATGGGTCCTCGAGATACAACCAAATTAGGATTAATCTAGAGCATGAACTTAATAAAACCTTCATGACCACTTGGGGTAACTTTTGTTACACCATGATGCCCTTTGGCCTAAAGAACACATGAGAAACATACTAAAGAGTTATGACATATATTTTTAGTGATTATATGCTAGGTTTGCTTAATGATTATGTAGAGGATATAGCCGTTAAGTCCAAAGTGGTCAATGATCATACACATGACCTCAACCTTATGATAAAATGATATCTCAAGTATGAACTTAGACTTAATCTTAAGAAGTGTGTCTTTAGCATTAAAAATGGTAAGATGCTTGGCTTTTTAGTATCCAAAGCAAGAATATGTGTTGACACTAACAAGGTCAAAACCATATCCAACTTGGCAGCACCTACTAACCTTAAGGAGCTTCGAGGATTGCAAGGTAGATTACAATTTATCCATAGGTTTAGCACTAGGCTTACAAATAAGTTACAGTCAATGCAACACTTGCTTAAGAAAGGAGTTCACTATGAGTGGATGGCTCAATGCCAAGAAGCCTTTGAAAATGTTAAACAAGAGTTGGCACAACTACCAACAGTCTATCCTTTGCAAGAGAATAAATCTTTTTACATTTACCTTATTATCTATTATGCTTCTATTGCCTCTCCACTTTGTTAGAAATGAGATGATGGAGTAGAGTTACCTGTATGCTGCCTAAACCATGCATTAGTTGCCCATGAGACCTAATACACTGAAGTAGAGAAGTATTGTCTAGCCTTAGTCTTCTCATTGAAGAAGTAATGACATTACCTCTTTAGGAGCTAGGTCAATGTCATTTGCAAAGATAATGTACTTAGAGCCATAATGATCAATATCTATGAAAGTAGTCATATAGCCCATTAGAAAGCCATAATAGTAGAATTTGACCTTCATTACATTTCCCAAGCCTCAACAAAAGGGCAAGCTATAGACACATGACTCGTTGCTTCACTAGTTGATGACCATGCAACCATTAGCCTTGAATTCCCTGATGAATATGTCAACATCATTAGCTAAGTGCCCAAGGGCTATGAGGCTATCATGCACTTTGACAGAGCTTCAATTGCCCATGGGGCTGGTGCTGCTACCATCATAACATTCCCATTTGGTGAAATCCAACCAATTGCTTATTATTTCAAGTTTTCATGTACCAATAATGTAGTGGAGTATGAGGGTTTGATTAGGGGGATGATGATAGCTCGTGAGCTAGGAATAAAATGATTAATGATCAAAGATGATTCACAACTTATGATCAACCAAGTAATTGAAGTTTATGCTTGCAAAGTTCAACATTTGCGACTTCACTGTGACTTAGGAAGGAAACTACTACAACAATTTTTAGAGATTGATATCCATCTTGTACCCCAAAATGAGAACATCATAGCTAATGCCATTACAACTTTAGCTCTTAGTGTGATGCCACATGTGTTTAGCAAGTTACCTTCCTTAACTATGAACTATGCTATTTCCATCATGCAAGACATTGAAGATAAATTTGTAGTTGTAGTTCATGCTACTCTTGTAAAGGAGTGGTATGATGATATAAAGTTTTACCTTATGCATGGTGAACCTTCATAAGGCTTGACTACTACCCAAAAGGATGTTGTATGTAAAAAATCAAAATAGTATCTCATTTTAGGGGATAACACATTATGTCGATGATCCTATGATGGTATATTGTTAGTTGATTTGGTAAGACTTAAGCCCTCACAATCCTAGAGTAGGTCTACAAAGGTGTATGTGGGAAACATATAGGACCTAGAGCCATGACCTCTAAAATTAGCTAGCTAGGCTAATATTGGCTCTATATGAAAAACAACTACTTGCATAAGGTTAAAACTTCTGAGACTTTCTAATAGCATAATAACCTGATACATGTACTACCAACTGAGTTACACATCACATAGATAATTTGGTTGTTTTAATCGTGGGGGTTGGATCTCATTAAACCTATAATGCTTAAGTCTTCCATAGGGCATAACTTTATGATCACTACAATTGAATACTTTATGGAGTGGGTTGAAGCTATTCTCCTAAGGAAGAAAACATTTCAACAAGTCTGTATTTTTATACTCAATAGCATAGTATCCCATTTTGGTATAACTATGACCATAGTCATAGATAATGAACCACAATTTAGTAGCCAAGTGATGGGACGTGATATCGCATGGGCCACGATATCACGTCTGCCGCGATATTGCATCCCCCGCGATATCGCATACGCGATATCACAGTCGACCACAATGTCTATAAATAAGAAGTGGCTCTCTCTTATTTAATAATCATAGTTTAGATTGTAGCTAAACTCTGCAATTTGATCCCTCCATAGATAGATTATTTTCCCGTGTCTGCCACAATGTGGTGAATGTAATTGTACAACATTCTTTATTTGAGTGTGATGTACTGGACACGCACATGACTGGCAATAAAGAGAAAGATTACTTCATCATTGCAGCATTCACTTTGTTTATTTGTTTATTTATTTATTCCTTATTTACTACTTTCTCTCTAACCCCTATCTCCTAGTAACGCGGAATGAGTACGACTTGATTACGAGCATTTAAGTATGACTACTTGGTAATCCCAGTGGTGTACCTACGATCATGCACGAAGTCCAAGATGTGTACGGATAATCAAGGAACGACTGCTCATCACACTTAGGTTAGATTAGATTCTCTTACCCTTTCCTCCTTGCTTAGCGTAGTTAATATTATTTTCCATCGCCTTTAGGAGTAGCATTAGAATTAGGAACACATCATACACCTCACTTTGGACTAAACCATACGTGAGAAATATAAATACTAGTCTAGGTGGGAAGATAGCAAACTACAACCTAAGGTTAATGATCTAGGTGCCACAACTAGTCCGTCTGCGGAGTTTGACCAGATCGTGCATGAAAGCACTCATATTCGTATGGTTGAGTGTAGGGGTATCTCTTCACTCATCATAGGCACCGTTGCCGAGGATGGTGCTAGTTATCTAGATTAGTTATATCATACAACGTCGTTTTAAAGGACTTAATGATATATCTCTTAGGAAAGAAGAAATACTTATAAACTATCACACGTAATTTCACACACAACTTCATAATGCCTCTCCTACAAGATGACAATAATGCCACATCTAGTGAGGAAGTTCATTGGAGAACCAACGAACTATAAGACNCCACATCTAGTGAGGAAGTTCATTGGAGAACCAACGAACTATAAGATGATAAAGATTGGAGTATACAACCCAAAGTGGGAGTTTCTTATAAACATGAACAAAGGAAACGTCATCCCAACACACAAAAGCATAACTTACCTGATGACGATGAACCCCCACTGGCCACTACAAGCCTAATGCAAATATAAGAGGTTGTTCAAATCTCACATCGGCATCGTAAAGAGAGTCGACTACCCAGGCTCGATTTAAACAACTTCCCTACTTTTTTAGGAGGCTATGACTTAGATCCGCATCAACACTTACAAGCCTTCTACGATGCCTGCACTTGGAATAACATTGATAATGGGTGGCAAAAACTTAAGCTCTTTCCCATGACACTAGTTGACCAACCAAAAGTATGGTATAGATCATTAAAACCAAATAAAATATGATGCTAGTTAACAATGTTAGAAGTCTTTAATGAAAAATATCAAACCTATGCAAGAGTGTCAGCCTTGAGGAAACAAATCCAAGGATGGAAACAAGCACAACATGAACCCTTGGACATGGCCTTAGAAAGATATTATGCATTGTTAAACAACTGTCCAGGCCATGGGTTTTCCGAGGAAAGGCTAATGTACCATATCATTGATGGGCTACGTAATGAAATAAGAGAGACCTTAGGAATGTATGCCCAAGGTTAATTATACACACTACAAACCCATGAGCTTATTAAGCAGGTAGCAAAAGAAGAAGGAGAATTAGCTCGATGGGAGAGTGTTGAAAAACATCAATAGGACCAAACAAAGGTCCATGATCATACAAATGAGAAATCAACCAATCTCATGGTGGAAACATCATCTTTGCCAATACAACACTCGTTAGAAGAAGCTGAGGCAAGGATCAATAAGATGTTGGAATGGATGTATCAAAAGTATGGAGAATTTATCAACACCATTGGAGATAGAGTTTTGACAACCTAAGAAGCAGGAAAAAACATTAGACATTTGAAAAAAAGAATGAAGGGAATAAGCACTCAACTTCCAATCATACGTTTGAATGTAACATATACCTATACGATCACCCCAAAGGCCAATGCCCAGTATTATTACATTTACATGAGCATTGGGGAAACATGTTACATCTAGATTTCATTCAGAGATACTATGTTCGATCATAGTGGAAATAATCCTAGTCGTGGGGGAGACCACCCTTAGACTGGAGGCACCCTTCATATTTTTTGAATCCAAATGCTTATCACGTTCAACATCATGTTTCTCCAATTGGACCAACACACTTTATCTCACCACAATACCATTCTCCACAATACTATTAGCCCATACCTCCAACACAACCACCACCTTGTGCACCTTATACTCCTCCTAACTCTCAACATTCTCATCCTTTCCCTCCTTCTACAGTGCCACCAACTTTTCCTAGGGTGTTTGTGCCACTGCAACAAACCACGAACAATACTTGTGCTACTACTACCAGCAGCAGTGTGAAACCCCCTCAACATCCAAAGCGCCACTTCTTTAAACATAGCTATAAGAAGGAACAACATAATTCAGAGGCCACTGCATCTTCCAAATTAGCACAAGTCCCACACTGTGGTGCACCCTTACCTTCGAACCCAACACCTCATGTAACTTCATCAAGGGCACCAACTCACACTCCAACAACAATATGGCCCAATGAATACAACCGTGGGAGGCATCATCCTAATCCTTGCATACCATCTAACGGTCCCAAATATCATAGTGGGTCAACTCGTTATCCGGGAACTACATCATATACAGTGCCCCACTATGCTCATTATAATCAAGTGTGCGAACCCCAAGGGGATAAGTATAGACTAGTTCCAATACTTTCAATATGCAAGGATTCTCATCTTCCATTTATTAATCCTTTCCATCGTCAACCGATTAGTTATGGGGGGTATCCTCCATTCTAGTAACAAGCAGGATTAATAAATATTTTCCATTTTCTTTTATTCTTCAACTTTTTGTTTTCTAGTTTTCATTTTTCAACTTTTTGTTTTATCTTTTTATATTTTTGTGTGTTTTTTTCTTTTTACGTTTTTGTAAGTAATCTCATCTACAAATAAAACACTCATCTGGATCATTGGTTGAGGTGTGTTTTATGTTATTAAGTCATGAGTGATCAATTATTTGGAACAGTGACCCCATTACACCCACTCATTTACTCTACAAATAAGAGGTTCTGTTCGAGGATACAGTAATATTCTTGACATTTTTAAAACTTAAAATTAGTTTTGTGTTCATTGTACCTAGAATGAAGAAGGATGGACCAAGAGGGAATGATTAGGGTGTGACATCAAGGGGACTTATGGATTCTCTTTGGTGACATCTGTGGGAGTTATCATGCAATTTGGTTGTGCTAAGATTCTTGTAGATCTAATGAAAAATGGGAGTAAGAGTAACCAAAAGGGCACTCGAAAATCAAAGGCTATTCTAGGGGGTCCCACTGGAAAGACATGCATCCATGCCTGAAGGTTGGTGGCTTCTCTGGATTCAATAAAGTTTAAAAAGAGAGAAAAAAGAAAAAAAGAAGAAAAAAAGAAAAACAAAAAGTTCCATAAAACAAAAAATCACTCCTCCCTTGAATAAAACGCAAGTGATCGTACACCTTGTTGTTATGGTACTCTCATAGTTTTTCATCATGGGATGAAACAATGCGATGTCACTGTTTAGAGGAATGGACTTGGTCCTGATCTTGGAACGATTATTTAATGACACCTTAATCATGCTTTACACGCAGAATTCACTGTGCCCTGGGTTAGTTACCTCATGTCCCAATCTCTAAGATCCCTTTCTATACTTCACCTCATCTCAGTATTCGTGTAATTGTAGCTTGTGTCCCATGTATCATAGAATTTTGATCTCATTCCAGTGATATTTACATAGGTTTGTTTTATCGAGTTCGTGCAGATTACATTTAACCCTTCTAGTGCCCACGGATACTTTAAGTGTGGTTACACAAGGGCATTATAGGTTGAAACCTACTTTGGGGAGGATCCACTTGTGTAATCTTTTGTAATCTTCACTTAGGACATAGCTTACACACAAAATTTCTTACCCTCAGCTTAATTTTTCATAATTTTCTTTCCCTATTATTATCCCTCTATAATCTCAACGTTCCAATGTACCATTACATACCCTTTTTCTTACCATCCAAAGTTTTTATCGCTAAAGTTCACATCATTATCATTAATAGTGCCTCTCAAATTAATGAAATTACCCTAGAACATTTTGATTATAGCTAATGTCCTCAATTTTTAACATTAATTTTAAGAAAATTATTTAAAAATTTGGTATTTCTCATGTGTCTCTCATCACTAGGGACGAGATATCGCGTACACAATATTGCGTCCCATGTGATATCGCGTACGCGATGTATCGTACATGCTATTGTTGATTGTTTAGATTTTCACCTTTGGAAATATTGAGAGCAACTATACTTAGAGTTTTTATAACACTCACACTTGAATTTTAAATCTTTTGAATTTTATTTTGCCTCTATAAAAAGCTCTTAGATGAATTTTTCAAATTTCTGCATGCTTTGGGTAATTTAGATGTTTTTTTTTTTTCTAAACTTATGCTTGCTTTTTTCTAAATTTATGCATAAATTAAGTTTTAAAAAGCACAATATTTTCAAATTATGTAGAAATATCATTTACCATTAAAAGTAAAAAAAAAATCTACATTATGAATCTACAAATGTTGATGGAATTAATACTTATCTTCAATAATTAAAGTTAGGAAATAATTACACTCTTAGGAAATCATGTTCAAGAGAACATGGTAATATTATTATTAATGCTATATCAAATAGTTATAACGGATATGGATTATCAAATAGAAATGTTGATCAAGCTTGCTATTTGTATAGCCATGATGAAAATCAATAGTTGTCAAATACATATGAGAGCAACGAAGAATCTTTGTATGATGCTATACTGGATGATGGTAATGATCAATATCCTTTCAAAAACTTTTTATTGGAGAATGCATACTTTTAACCTTATGATGCAAATGAAAAATATAGGTATAACAGTTATGCTAACTTTTGTAAGGATGAGAAGAAAAAGACTATTTTTGGAGTTAGTGATTTAAAATATGTTAATATAGGTTAATATTGTAAACTTTGATGAGATATTAATGTTTTTATTTCATTGAATATTTATATATACTTTATGTTCATTTGTTATTTAATTTATGTAAAAACAAACATTGTTATTATTGGAAGTTGAATGTTTTTTCTAAATTCTCTTATTTCTAATAATGGTTATTATATCATATTAATATATTAAGTAATGATATTTTATTTGGTATTCAAGAAACATGATATATTATTTTTATTTCACATTAAAACTATATGATATTATGACTTTAAACTGTAAAAGGTGTTATAGTTTAAAAGTGTATTTTATTTTTAAAAAGTTTGAATATGATTAGAGAAAAGTTATATAGAAACCATACAAATTCTATTTAGCCAATTTTGATAGCTATTTATTGAGCCTAGCTATAGGTAATTCAAGGAATTAGCTATATTGAAATATAATAAAAAATACTTTATTCAATGACAATACAATTATTAATGTTTGATGAACAATAAGGTACCCCTATGCCCAACCATACAAATCACAAGTGTTCATGCATGATCTGGTAGAATTCTGTGGATGGGACAAGTTGTGGCAATTAGATATTATGCCTTGATTAGAGTTTGCTATCTTCCCACTTGGACTAGTGGTAACTTTATCATGTATGGTTTAGTCTAGAGGGAAGCATATGATAATTGATGTTGTTTGGCCCTAAGCTACTTCTAGTGATAAGAGAGAAAGTAATTATTTAAACTAATTAACAATGAAAAATAAAGTCTAAAATAGCCTAAGTGCAATGAGCATCCATTCCTAACCATTTGTACATACATGTGACTTCATGTAACTACTACTAGGATAACCAAGAGTATTGTTATTGGGCGTACCAAACAATACACTGCTAAGTTACCAAGTAATTACACTTAAGTTCTTGTGATTAGTCGTGATAATTTCACTTAATGATAGGAATAATAAAGGACAATAAATGATAACATTAACTAAGTAAAATAGTAAACATTTAAGCTATTACAAGTAATACTAAGTCTAAGTGGATGTTGCAATGATGAAAGTAATCTCGATCTTTATTATCAATCATGTAACATGTCCATGTACATCACACTTGAATAAGGATGCCATACAATCACTTAACATCACATTGTAGGCATGAACTAGAAAACAAAACTTCTCTATGTTTACTTCTATAATCTATCAAAAAACTATCCCTCAACCATGCACCCAAGTGTGTTATTTATAGGCTATCATAGAAGAGGTGATATTAGATGCCCAACATTAGAGGTTGTGCCTCGATATTGAATACATGACATCGTGGCCTTGATATTGGGTACCTGATATCACGGCCCCACAAAATATGATAAGAAATTGGTTAGATGATAAGGGAAGGTTTAAGTTTAACATTGATGCACTTGAAAGGTTTAATGTAATGTAGTTGTATCAAGCAAGTACAAGTTGTCAAAGTGATGCAAGTGGATCCTTCCCAAAGTAGGCTTCAGCATTAATGCCCTTGTATAAACACACCTAAAAATTTCTAGAGGCTCCAAAGGGGTTGAATGAAACACATACTTGTTGAAGAAAACACACATGCTAAAACCACCAACTTGAGGAAATAACATTATGTTACACAAAACCACAAGTTATGATCATATGAACAACGAGATGAGATGGATTTTAGAAAGGATTGTAGAAATTGGGACGTGATATGTCTTATCATAGGCATAATGAATTCTTGTGTGTTATTACTGGTTAAGGTAATCATTAGCCCTTCTTTCCAAGATTCAAACCAAGTTCATGCCATGTTCCAATGACATTGCATTGTTTCATCTCTTTGATTAACAACCATAAGAGTATCATCATTGCAAGGAGTAACATCACTTTGCATTTTGTCCAAGGGAGGAATTTGTTCATGGCACATTTTTTAAAAAAAAATTTGAGAACCTACCAACGTTAAGACATGGGTAACATTTCTTTCCAGTGGAAACCTTAAAAAGTTATTCAGAACCCTTTTAGTTTATTTTCATTTGTTTCAACCTTACTAGAGGACTACTTTTATGCATGGGTAACATGTCTTTCTAGTGACATGGTAAGGTAGCACTTATTTACTCTTACTCCCATTTGTCATTAGATCTACAAAGATATAATTACAACCTTAGCAACATGATAGAACATATAGAAGTGGTCAAAGAGATTTCACAAATTCCCTTGATGTCACACCCTTCACATTCCCACCTGGTTCTTCACTTTTCTATCTAGATGATTACGAATTTATTCTTAGTTTAGGGATGGAAAAAGAATATCATCATGACCATTGTAAGAACCTCTTATTACTAGGATGGATGGATGAATGATGTGGTCTCACTATCCAAATAATCAATCCCTCATGACTTGACAACATAGAGAAAACCTCACCTCAATGGGCTACACGAGATCATTTTATTCACAAGCGAGATTATTTTCAAAGGAAATGAAAATAACATGTGGAAAAACTTGGAAAGAATAGGAAATATCTGTATCAAGAAATAAGAAAAATGATAAAAAATTGTAAAACAAAAAGATGAAAATTACCCATTAATTTTGAAGTTTAGGATGGGGCATCTCCCCACAACTAAGTGTTTGACCATGACAAGAATTAATAAGTGGATAGGAAGGCTTCATGCATTTATGAAACAACATTAATCATTCATTTCCAAGCCATTGGGTGTCTCTTGGTTTAATGATGGCTATGTAGAAAAGTTTTTGTGCACACACTTGGTTGTTAAATGTACAGTGGATCAGAGTATGAGTTGTGTAAACTATATGGATGTCTAGCCCACAACTACATCATTGATCATGATTAGGTATGCATGGATTTTTTTTGTCTTTCCACACTGCTAGATTCATTGCTTCTATTAGGTGTTGGAGTAACGATGGATGTTGGGCTTTGCTTAGGATCCAAGGACATTGATTGTGTGTTTTACTAGGTTGGCATTGTATTGGTCTAGATGAGTTAGAAGGTCCATGAGTGTTGTGCTTACATGTGGAAGTCATCCTAAAGAAAGGGTGTTTTCAAAATTTTGGTGTGGACCTACTGGCATTATAATTTTCATGTATGTTCATAGCACAAGTGACATTCTTTCATTGGTGTTATGGTGCTAAAGCTTCTTGTGTTGCTAGCAGTGACATGTGATGGAGTGGAGTATGAGAATATTAAGGATATGATGGAGGATGAGAGGTGTGAGATGGTGATCTATCAAAAGATATCATAGCATGATGATATCTGGGAGAGTGGTAGTAGCAATTTGAAGTAGAGGAAGTAGAACTAGTTAGAGAAATAGGTTGTTGAACATAATACCCATACAAGTTTAGCGGATAGTAAGGGTAGGGCTAGTTTGATGATGGCCTTCCCCACGATTGTGGGTTTTGCCACTACGGTTGATAGTAGTTTTGAGGTTGATAAGAAGTCCCACTAGGATAGTACAATTGGTTGTAGGACTATTTATAATACATTGTGAGAAAGGTAATTTCCTAGGCATTTTCCTTTGTACAAACTTGGGATTTAATGCAAAAGCCTAATACTCATGTAGATATAACATGACTAGGTAATAGCCCTTCGGATGGTCATATATGCAAATGTGACATCCATTATCTACTTTGGTGGTTGAGTCTATAGCCTCTTCTTCTATAGCCATTTTCCATTTTTGCTGATAAGTGTTCTTACTTGTCTCTTGGTTCTTTTTCCTCTTTTCATTGTGATCATTTAATTCATTTGGTGCCACTCTCTTCTCTATGGTCTCTACGCATGTTGTAACTTTTTCATTTATCCATTTCAACATCTGATCTAGCCTTTCTTGAAGTTTACCAAGAGATTATTGTAGTGGAAAGGTTTGTTGTGAAATCACCTCATCAAGAGTTGCCTCTTTTTTCTTTTCATAGAGATGGACCTTTTTTTTAGGGGTTGGGTCCTAGTGATATTTCTCAACATTCTCTCATTTACATAACTCTCCTTCTTCTTTTTCCACTTGCTTGATTAGCTCTTATATTTGATGGGTTCCTAGTTCATATAATTGACCTTGAGTATACATCCCAAGGATCTCTTCCATTTCATTATGAAGCCCATCTATGATGTGGAAAAGTTGCTCTTCTTGAGAGAAACCATGACCATAGCATCTATTCAATAGAGAATAGTATCTATCTAGGGTCATATCCAAAGGTTCATGTTCTCTTTTCCATTCTTGGAATTTTTTTCTTATGTTGGACACCCTTGTATAAGTTTGGTATTTCTCATTGAAGAGTTCCAGCATTTTGGACCATTGATGGATTAAATTGGGTTTCAACAATCTATATCACACTTTGTCTTTGGCTATTAGTGTCATAGGAGAGAGCTTAAGCTTTTTCCACCCACTTTCAATGTTTTTAAGGTGCACGCATCATGTAAGGCTTGCAAATGATGTTGTGGATTAGAATCATAGCCTCCCACAAAGGTAGGAATATTGTTCATATCAAGCCTTTTGATGCAACTTCCCTTTCCATGCTTGTTGGGTATTTTAACCACCTCTATGATCTACATCATGCTCTTAGTGGTCAAAAAGGGTTCATCATCATCAGACATGTCAAGATGTATGATGATTTCATCTATGTTCATGTTGATATCTTTGGTTGCTATTTCTATCCGTATTTTGACCCCATAGTGAAGCTCTATTTTTGTATCTATGTTAATCTTTGTTAGAACTAGAAATTGAAGAGAAAGAGGAAGATGAGGAACTAGGAGAGTCACCATGGCTTCTATAGTATTCCCCATGGTCCCTTGCTTTATTGTTTCTAGGTTTCAAGGAGGTCTTAGGCCTTAAAACCCCCCTATTCTAGGAGTTACTTTTTCTCCCCTACGATTGTTTACCTTAGGTGAATGTAGTCTTTGAGTGCTGTTAGGGTGTTCATGAACATATGGAACCTCTGCATGAGGTTGGTCACTTCAATTTTCTTTATCATATATCTCATTAGATCTCCAATGAATGTTCTCTCCATACAATGCATTATTACTTCCTAGTGAAATAGACCTTGTTGTTGGTTTATGATGTGTGTGACTTAATATTTTACTAAAGGTAGTTCGTGAATGCATTTACAATGATCATGTATAATATAAAAAATCTAGATAACTAGCACCATCCTCAACAATGGTGCTAAAATGATGAGCAATGAAGTACCCATATGCCCAACCTTACGAATCACAAACGTTCACACATGATCTAGTCAAATTCCATGGATGGCACAAGTTGTGGCATCTAAATCATTGTGCCTTGATCGCAATTTTCTGTCTTCCTACTTGGACTAGTGGTTACTTTGTCACATATGGTTTAGTCCAGAGTGAGGCATATGATAATTGATGTTGTTTGGCCCTAAGCTACTTCTAGTGATAAGAAAGAAAGTAATTATTTAAACTAATTAATAATGGAAAGTAAAGTCTAAAGTGGCTTAAGTGTAATGAGCATCCATTCCTAACTATTCATACATGCCTTAGACTTCATGTAACTATTGGTAGGATTACCAAGCATATTGTTACTGGGTGTAAGTATCTCTGATAAGATCCACGATCATCTGTAGATGATGTGGTAGCCATGCCACAGTGCTGTAGAGTGGCGTACAAAGGTCACGAGATGCACAGTGGTGTACAAAGTTCATGAGATGTATGTGGGAGAGGCCAACACTAGCAGATGCCCAGCATCACCGTTAAATCCAAGTGCAAAGCAGCAAACAGAAATGCAGAAGCATCGAACAACATGACTAGCAAACTAGAACAAAAAATGACGCAAGGGACTTTGCAAGGATTGTTTGCAAGCAAGGAGAAAGAAGTAGAGGGTTAGAAGGTCGCGTGGTGATTCATTTTTTCATTTTTAGAAACGTTCATGGCATTGGTAGCCTTAAACCTGGGCATTCCAAATATTCTCGTGGCCGAGGGTCCAGACGCCAAGCTAACGCTTGCAGAAATTGGGCAGTTCCTGCAGAGTAAGAATCTGCTTGTTCTGGACGTTCTCAATCACATCATGCAATTCCTTGTGGCACAACATTTCTTCTCCACCGAGAAGGATGCAACTGACGACAGCATCATGCGCTACGGCCTAACTCCAACATCGATGTGGCTGTTGACCCCCATGGAGAGCAGCCACGACCACGCATCCCTGAAATCCATGTTCCTAATAGTGAATGACAAAAGTGGCATGGGACCATGGCACCGACTCGTTGACTGCATCACCTGCAGTGTCCACCTGTTTAGTGTTGTTCATGGCTGTGGAATTTATGAGTATGCATTGAGGCGGCCCGAGTTTAGTGTTCAGTGTCCCTACAGATCCAACAGTCTATCTAGGGAGTGTTCAGTGTTCTAGTCCAGCTGGGGAGGTACAAAAACAGTAGTCGGATCATCACCATAGAAAGTGTTACCTCCATCTATGTCAAAGGCATTGCTTTTCTGCTCTACCAATGCAAAGCTGCTGCTTCTGCTTCTGCTTTTTCCAAGTCCCAGATAATAAGGTCTGTAGTGGGCGATGAAGAAATTTGCCAGATATTGCCATCCACTCTGGTTCATATCAATGGTTGGAATGGGTTGTGTGTTGACGTGAAAGACCGTTTCGACAAAGACGGGAATTCCCTTCAACTGTGGCCATGCGGACAACAAAGAAACAAGCAGTAGATTTTTCACACTGACGGTACCATTCGATTGTTAAAAAAATGCATGACGGCTGGAACACCACAAAATTTCGAGCTTGATACATGGCAACTTCGGAGATCAGATATTTAATCTCACTAAGTATGCATTCCCAGCATATACACCCAGCGTATACACTCAAGTTCACATCCACAGCGTATACGCCCGACATCCACAGCGTATACGCCCGACATTCTTAGCGTATACGCCCGAAGTTCACAGCGTATACGCCCAGCATAGACATCCAGAGTACACGCCTCACATGTACACCTAGAAGGTACAACCAATGTATACGCCCGGCATGCAATCCTCAAAGACGGCATGTAAGTAGCACTGCAGAGCAAGATTTGGCACAATGCAGCAACCATCAGCGTATACGCCCAGCTACCATCAGCTTATATGCCCAGTGTATACGTCCAAGCCACCATCAGCGTATACACCTAGTGTATACGCCCAGCACACACAGTGTATACACCCAGCACATCCGGTGTATACACCCAGTGTATACGCCTAGAGTCTATGCTCGCCTGATACAACGTATACGATCGGCATATACGCCCAGAAAATGTAACATATTGTACACTTGTAAATTTTACGCTTTTGCACCCAGTCAACATGCCATGTGTCCCCCAACCTGAGTCTAACTTTAAAACCTGTATAAAACCCAATTTTTTCACGAGAACAAGGTCGGTTAGCAAATTCCAGAGCAAAAACCAGATCAAAGATGCTGAGAAACAAAGCAGAGAACCTTATACATTGGAGAAACCTGTATGCTGAGCATACAACTTCTACGTTGTGCTTACAGTGTGAACTAGCCCACATTCATCATTGCGTTCACCGGGGCTTTTCGTCTGCCTTGTGTCCCAGTCACAACGGCGTTAGACCGGTGGATTGTACTCTCATTTTGAAATGCCATTGTTACATTTTCCTCCTAAAATCGTTTATAGTTTGCATTAATTGTTGCATGTATTCTGTTTACTCTCATTTAAGTCTACGCTCTGTTCGCACCAGTTACGTTGTTTACGCTCTGATTTACGTTTGTTACACCGTTCACATATAATCCATCGTATTGCATTTCAGTGTACATTCGGGGGAAACCTTGTTTGATCTGTGTGCGGACCACCCAAGGTAATCTGCCTTCGTTCATTCCAGTTTGCCCTCAGGCGAAGGTAGGGTCATCTGTGTGTGTTCGGTGATCTCACAGTCTCTGTTTCCTTCCAGCCGGAGACCGACGATTTCAGATGGTACAGAAATTAGCGCTAGAAGGAGGGCCTCTGCCTTAAACTTACTGTGCTTCAAAACCTCCCAGCGTTTACGCTATACAGTTTAAAACCTTACCTGCAAACTATCCAGCGTCTACGCTGTCAAGCATCTACGCTACTCCATTTAAAACTTATCTGCAAGTTCCCCAGCGTCTACGTTGTTAACCATACACTGACTCTGTCTGCAAACTCCCCAGCGTCTATGGTGCCGAATGCATGCCGTCTGCTATACGCTGTAGACCTTGTCTATGCTATACGTTGACGTTCCATGTTTTACGTTGTAGATTTTATCTACGCTACACACACAACTCTGTTTACGCTGCCAAACATACGCTGCACATTTTACGCTGCAAACTTTGCCTACGTTGCACACAAAACCCTGTTTATGCTATTGACATATACACCACAGCCAAGTTTACACTGAGCATCCTACGCTGTAAACTCATTTACGCTATCATCCATATATGCTACACTCTGTATGCTGTAACCCTATTTACGCTGCACACTGACGCTGTATATGCTGCCTAGCGTATACGCTGTACGATTTACACCATAGATTCTCTACGCTGACACTATACGCTGTGTACCTGTACGTTGTATACGTTGTCGTTATACACTGGTTGTTGAAGCATATACGCTGTACACTACCAACGTAGGTTTACGCTACACTCAGTACACTCACTTCACATCTCTACATCATGTCACATTATCAACAAGTCATCCTAAACATACCAAACACCACCGCTACAACCCCCCAAGTCACCGACATCATAGGCACCATGGCTATCCAACAGCCCATAGTCCAATAGACCATAGTACAACCCACAGTGGGGCCTCGTCGGTCCCTTAGGTTGCAAGGGAGGAACCCATCATCTAACGTCATAACTTAAGACCAATACAACTTCATATGCATGAAGATACAAGTCGGCCTAGCCATGGACCGAACCGAAATAGAAGTCAAGAGGCAGTACGAACTCTTCTACAGGCGAGGGCAAGAGTTCATTCCTTCCTCGTACGATGCCATCCCTGTCCTAGAGCCTTACTCTGATCTCATCACACAACTCCTCCTACAAAGGATTCAATCTCAAGATCAACCTGCAATAGATCCTCAACTGGAAGAGGAGGATGACTTTGCTGCCCAATCCGAACATGAAGACTCGTATCACACCCTTAGCCCGCAAACCCATATCAACCCCATGTTTCATCCAGGCACAAGGGAAATCATGCCCCTCCAACCCCTTAGGTTCACCCAAGCCCAAATACCTCTGCTAGAAACATCCGCATTTGTTCAGGTTCCTCCTACAACCGACCCGCAATTCAGTACACTCCCTCTCACTATCATCCCTGCTGCAACCACAGGCCCATCCTCGCAAGTACCACCCCCTCACAATAATGTGGGAGCAACCTTCCCACCCCGAGTGATCGAGATGCCACATGTGATACCAGCATCTACGTCTGCTCACTATATCCCCCACATCCAAATGCATGGAGACCCTTCCACCGCTGTAACCCAACAGGGGGTTCCTGCACAAAACATGACCAGGCAATGGGCAACGATGGGTGCTCAATCACATCAACCCCCTCACTACAACATACCATCTCACACGATCCCACCGGCGAACATTCCCCAAGTACAGCCACAACCATAGCAACAAAAACCTCTCGCTTACAATGTGCCATCCCTAGTGCCACCCACTATAAATATTCCATAAGCACAACCGCAGACCGCACAACTTTCAGCCTTCCAACCTACTATCCAATAGTCCAATCTATACAATGTACCACATCCCCAAGTTGCCATGTCACCTAGTGCCCAAGACTAGGCAGATGCTAAAAAACTAATGCAAGAACTAACTGACGAGGTCAAACACCTCAAAACGGCTGCCGACGGAGAGTTGAAGGTAGTGGAATTTTACCATGATGACCCCATCAGCCCTTCCATCCTACCCCTAACCTTTCCCAAAGGTATATCATTGCCTATACTAACTAAATATAATGGGGAAACAGACCCTAATTCTCATCTTATAACATTTAGATTAGAATATGCATTACTCCAAGCGTGGCCACATGCCATTTTGCGAGTGTTCCCTATGTCCCTCGTAGGGAGAGCACTCGATTGGTACCGGGCCTTGCCGAGAAATTCCATATTTTCCTTGGAAGAGCTGTTACATCAATTCATGAGTAGGTTCAAGTATAACTTGAAACCTGAAACGACACTTGATAGCCTTATACAAGTTAAACAAGCACCTCTAGAACCTGTACAAACATTTATCCAGAGGTGGAGTGCCACTCTCAATGAGCTACATGAGCCAATCCCACATACATATCTGCTCACCATTCTAAAAGGGGCTGTTAATGAATTTTTCAAATCTAAGTTGTATTATCTCAATGCGCGTAACCTTAACCAAGCCTTTGTATAGATTAAAAATATAGAGGAGGTGGCTCAAAATAGCCACGATCCTGCGTATCTAGCCTTTAAAAATCAACATAGTAAAAAAGATAAAGAAAAGGCTAAAGCAACTATAGCGGCAATAGAGGAAACGCAACAACCAAATGTAGCACAAAAAAACAAACCGTTGGTGGCCCCTACTAATTATACTAAACCTACTCCCGCGACTACACCAGAATCATCATCATCGCAGAACCCAACAGAAAACCATACAAGAAACTTTGAGAGG
Organism: Gnetum montanum; assembly: GCA_015680685.1. Classification (NCBI taxonomy): domain Eukaryota; kingdom Viridiplantae; phylum Streptophyta; class Gnetopsida; order Gnetales; family Gnetaceae; genus Gnetum; species Gnetum montanum. The sequence continues at coordinate 16,350 of MNCI01032607.1, read as the reverse complement.
AAAGAACCCTCCCAATATACACCACTACCTATGAAGCCATCCTAGCTATTCGATCAACTATTGAAAGTTAGATTAATGAAACACAAACAGTTATCCCTTGCTGCTATCCAGAGACATGACCGGTTCTATCAACTGGTTCAGAACCCAAGCTTAGCAATGCCATATGAGCCCCCAGTACCCAAAGGTTTTAGGATGGACCGCTTCTGCGACTATCACCAACGCAACGGGCATGGCACGGATTACTGTTTCACCCTGAAACAAGATATACAACGAATGATCGATGGAGGCCAAATCACTTTCGATGAGGCCAACCCATTCCAACTACAGAACCAGGCTATGGGAGTGTACAAAGACCCTTTGAATACCAAGGAGGCACCGTACGTTATTAACACGATCTGCCTAGATAATGAACCTGAAACGCCTAACATTAACACCGTCTACTCTGACTATGAACAAAAAACACCTAACAAGCCGTTTGTAATATGTATTCCTCCTACTGCATCAACACCCATCCCTCGACCATCACGTGCCCTGCAGCATCCTTATGTTGTCTGCGTGCCCCCCGTCGTAGCAACGTCTATCACCCCGACACGCAAAAAATCATACGTGGTGCGTGTACCTCCCGCCGCCACTACCTCAAATCTACCAACCCCTCCTACTTGGCCTGCCCCTTTCGTAGTTCGAGAACCACCCATAGTCGCAACAACGGAGGTCCAACCTCCGCCTAAAATAACCCCATACATCGTTAGGACACCCGAAATTCCTAATGATTACCAACCCTCCACCTTGCAAATGCAAATTAAACCTAGCCCCTATGTCATCAGAGGGCCCGGCCAACCTGCTGCTCAACCACATCCGATTGTCCAATGGAAACCTCACCGGACTCCATACGTAGTACGAACTCCGAAACAACCCAAGGCTCTAAAACCAACTCCACCTCCATGCCACACATGAGAACGCTTAGCAGATAAGCTTATGCATGAATGCTTGGAGAAGGAGCATCAACGGTTAGCTGTAGGGCCACCTGAACCCACTCCACTTAACATAGTACCCATGACACCACCTAACAATCAACCAAACATAGGACATGAAGGCGAATCATCCAAAAAATAGGATACGTCTAAATCAACAATTCCGGGTCAAAACGATAAACCAATGATGCACAAGATAAAACTGTTGGGCCCAATGGATTAAGTCACCGCTGATAAACACATGCCCAACAGTAGAAACTTAGCAACGGCCTTAACGCAAATCACACAAGCACTCAAAAAAAAGAATATGTCATTAAGCTTGTATGACTTAGTTTTAACATCACAAACACATCGTGAGGCTTTGGTGCACATGTTAAAATTGATCCTGGTAAGTGAGGACTTGCCCCCAAATGAACCCTCCATTCATGCGGTAATGTACTTGCCCCAAGGGTCAACTTTAAAATCATTAAGTTTCCACAACGATAACATCAAGGTGGATAAGAAAATAGGGGAGATAACAACAGCCCCCATGTTCATCACAATACGTTTGAACCAATTCAAGATACATAGGGTCTATGTAGACGATGGAGCTGCCACAAACGTAGTACCATATCCCATCATTGAATAGCTGGGGCTTACAGAACTCATCAGACCAACTGCAATGACGTGTCTGAAATCATTCAGCGGGTCGCACGTGATAGTTAAGGGTACAATCAACTTAGACTTCATAGCAGGGGATCAATTCCCCACATCCGCCGACTTCGTAGTAATCGATGAAATGTCAGGATTCAACCTAAGACTAGGAAGGCCCTGGTTAGCCCAACTAAAAGTAGTCTCATCCCCTATACACCAAGAGATCCATTTGCCTTACGAAGGTGGTGAAATCATCATTCATGGGGAGGCTGCTACACCCATCATTTCATCATACATGGACACAGACCAAGGCTGAGAGGTTAAGCTCAAAGAGCCTAGACAAAATGATGTAAATGAACAACAACTGGTAAGCGCTAATCCTTTAAACATGGAAGAAGATCCACCTGAAACAGAAATACCTATGCTGGAAAATATACATACACCTTCTCACTTAGAAACAACTAACACAGAATTCACAACAAATACCGAAATGTCTAAAAACACCGATACGAGGACTATTCCATCAGATGTTCCTTGGGCTGAATTACCATTCAACGTAATTAGTGAAGGGGATGTTGAATACAGAATCATACCCGCTAACACATTGCCTAATGTAAAAATAAGAAAAATCAAAAAACTACTAAAATAATAACAACACAACATGTTTAAAATGACGTTAAACTATCATGTCCGCAACGACATAGAACTAGCCATGATCAAAATGGTCGGTCAACTGAGAAATCCACCCATGTCATTTGAAATGTCCCTTATTTACGCCTGTGGCCCGAAATGGCCTTAAACTACGCATGTGGCCAGAAATGTCCTTAAACTATTCATGTGGCCCGAAATGGCCTTAAACTACGCATGTGGCCCGAAATGGCCTTAAACTAGATCACATACTTATACTTTGTTTTCCCCTTTCGTTTATCGTTACACTCCGATTTATGATTACATCCATGCATTACGCTAAAGAAAATAAAACCAAAATCAACAAAAAACAAATCAAAAACATTTTACATTACCATGTCATGTTTGCAATTAAACTCAAAATCAACAAAAAAATGTTTTTCATACATTAAACGATGTACAAGTACAAGAGTTAACTGGTTTCATTCTTCTCAATTTACAATTCCCATATAAATTTGAGTCAGAGTAGTTTCACAACAACAAAAAATGATAAAAAACTAAAAACTAAACATCTGGGATGGGAGGGTCGTCCCCTTTGGACCCACTGGCACTGTGGGCCCCCGCTCTGCTAGGGCCAGCTTCTTGGACATCATCATCATCTTATTCCTGAAAATGCAAAAGAAATAATCAATATAAGGACAAAAAAAATACTTTCAAATATTATATAGCAAACCAATGTCATAACAACAAAATGTTTACCACGGGGGAGCCTCCTAAGCCGAATTCCATCCGACGAAGGATTTCCTCTTCTGAGACACTCATCCAATCTGTCCCATCAAGGCCTAGGTCGACATCCGTCAAGGCCTTCCCCTTGTCAACAGCCGACCAGGTAGGACGTTTCAGAGGGAATTCACCCACAGACACTTGCCTAGAAGTGATCGTAATCACCCTTGTAGGTGACTCCATCTCAACAGTTGTGTTTTGGGCAAAAGTATTAAAAGCAGAGCGCAAATCCAAACCCTCCACATACATTTCTAGTTGGCACTTTTCAATGGACACTTCCTTTAACAACTTCTTGTAATGATGTTTGTGGTTGTTTTCATCATGAACCCACTTGCGAACCTTGGAAGCGAAAGCTTTCCAATCTTGACATTTGAGGTTCAGGAGATCTATTTGGGCCTTACGCTATGCTAGTCTCCGTGTTAGTGATGCATGACGATTGAGCAGATTCCAATACCTACTATAGGTGACCTCGGAAGTCCGCCAAGAGCAATCACCGCTTAGTTTGGCAGAGGTGAACTCATACCGAGCCTTAAGATCGTCACGCTCAACTAACAACTCGGAGACTTCCTTTTCCTTTGCTTGAATCTGCAGCCACAACTGTTCGACAGAATGCCTATAGGTCCACAATGACTTGGTGTTGTGTACAAGACCTTCCGCCACCTCCTCATAAACAGGCCTTGGAACCTGCTTGACTTCTGGAGATAATGTGGGCAAACTCTCTATGCTGATTGTCTCAAAAGGATCCCACCTCAGTTTGGCACCTATGCACATGAAAAGAATAGACGTTATAACAACAAAAACAGGGTGTGAAACTCTAAAACTGCAAACGACTCGAAATGTTTATACCTATTTCAGGGTGGGCCTCTTGAATTCGTTCAACAACTTCTTCAGCAATTCCAGCCACAAAATCCATCTTACTTGGCATTTCTGTCCAAGTGAATGGCCCACGAGTGCGAGACGGACTAACCTCCGTGGTCCTTTCAGGGGGAACCATTTTCATAGGTACGTCCAACTACATCGTCCTGGTTTCGTTGCCTTTGTCTGGAAGAAATGAAAGCACGAAAATAAAATACCATGGAAATGACAACTAACAAGGCAATATAAAATGAAATAAAAAGAAAACATACCGTGCTCCTTGTCACCTTCTGGGGGATTGCTTAAGTCCAGCTTTCCCTTAAGAAAGCTACTGAACATTTGATCGACACCACCCTGGTCATCCAACAACTCAATTTTTGTGGTGTCTTTCTTCAACTCTTCCGTTCCTCCTCCCTGATCTTTCTCCACATTTTCCTCAGTATTTCACTCTGTGTTAGTCTCCTCCTCTTCAGTAATAGTCTCGAATGCCTGCTTCCTCACTTCTCGAGTCAAGTCTGAAGGTATCAGTGGCATGTAAGCAATCAAAGTAAAAATTATGAACAAAAAAAAAATAAAGCAATAAGTGTACTAATTCTACTTACCTTGGATAGGCATCTTGAATCGTATGCGCTTCACTCGTGGCTCGTTGACATTCGAGGCTTCCCCGGTTGAGCGTTCGTGCTTTTTCAGCTTCGATCTGGCCTGGCCAACGGTCTCTTTGATGACCCGTTCTGCTCTTTTCGCAGTATAGGGTACGTCGTCTAGCTCCAATCCCAAACTGTCACATGTGTGGATTGAGGTGCCAGATGAGCCCCCTGTTGTGATAGATACTGATTCATCAATTCCCTCGGGTGCATCCTGGGACTTGGCTGTTTCAAATAAGTGGTTGATCCACGGGCGAGATAGTTGACCCCGATCCCGTAGAACATACTTGTTGTCTGCGTGAACTACTAGAAACTCAGCTAAGTGAAGAAGGTAACTGGAAAAGAAGGCATAGGTGAAGTGGGACTGCACCTCAACATTCGAACGCAGTCGCATTATCTCCTTATGCAGGCTCGACAACAAAAATTGGGCCTAATTATAGCGCATTCCGGTTTCTAGGACAGTTCCCATGATACGTACAGCTGCAACCCCAAGACTCCGCACCTAGGAAAGGGATTTGGGGAATACCCATGCCCTAAACAGGGGATATAATTCATTCACCTCCTCAACCTTTGATTTCCCCTGCATTGGGAATCCCTTGGCACCCTTGGCCACACCCAACCAGTCCTCCAATTCATGAACCGTTTGGAGCTCTTTATGAGCCTTGTCTAAAACTACACTTATACCATCTGCCGGTACCCCAAATAAGTTTGAAAAGAATTCAGGTGACAAATGGAAAACTACCTTAACATCCTTAATCTGGGTGCTATAGTAGGAGACAGACTCATTGAAGGAATCCACGATCCCGATCATTTCCGCTATTGACACATCAGGGCTCTGGGTCGTGAAAAGCTCTATGAGGCCAGCATTGTCTAAACAACGAGCAATGGATGGTAGGGCATGGGTATGTAACCACTTTTGGGCCTTACTGACCTCCCCGAACTTCATTGATAGAGTAGTCTCAGTTCGTCCCGTTGTAACAAGGTCCCCGCCAGGAGGTACATCAACTACAAATACAATTCAAAATCATCATATCAGTATAATTCCTGACGGTTGAATAAATACATTAGCACATCTAGGAAATGTTGTCATGTACCATAATTTGTGGACTTGGATATGCTGCCTAAGCCAGATTCATGAGGGAAGACTGGTCCCTTGTCCGACCAATCTTCATGCAACCATCTACGAGCTTGGCACATTGTGAACGCTCTAGAGAATTTCTTGTGAAAATGAATGATAGCACCCTTTGTTTGAGCTAATACGACTCCATGAAGGGTGGGACCTATCATAAATGCCTCTAGAGTGGTGCGAGCTAGAGCAAGCCCATCATTCTCAATGCACGTTCCGTCTGGGTTAACTTTAGGCCTACAAACAAACGGATGTCAAAACAGAAGCAAGTACCAAACGGTGAAAAGAAACAACAAACTTAAACGGTCCTACCTATCCACCTGGTACACTGTGTCAGGGGGATTCTGGAATAGTTTTTGTACACGCGCAACTAAGAATAAAGTGTTGTTGAGGTAGTCCTGTCCTCGCGGAAATTGTGCCCACATGCGTGCTAATGGGCGTGTAGACCTGGGCCCGTGGAAAGAACCGTCCTCATTGACAAGTAGCCCCTCGTCGATGTCTTCTATGAAGACCACAACATCCTCTGTGGCTCCCAGCAACATGGCCTCAAGCACGCTCCGCACCACCAGTTCACTTAGGTGTGACCGGATAGCCACTTCAAAATTGTCTAGCATGAAGGCTAGGAATTCACACACACCTTCTCTAAACCAGACCCCATTGTTGTCAACAGTTAGATCCAGGGTAGGCTCATCAGCCTCAATGGGGCCAAACCATGTTAGCATCCCAATGAGCTTGACAATGATGAGAAAAGGTTTAGTGTCCCTGCAAGCAACCAAAATACCACCGTAAAATCAGCCATGCATCAAAACGACACGAAAAACGAAAGTTCACATCGTAGACCGACACTTAGAAAAACATTGCTAACTATTTATGCTCGGCGTATACGTTGCTTAACCCAGCGTATACACCATCAAAAACTATTTACACTCGACGTATATGCTGCTTAACCCAGAATATACGCTATCAAAAAAACTATTTACACTCGACGTATATGCTACCTAACCAAGCGTATATGCTGACAACGAACTGTTTACGCTCGACGTATACTCTACCTAACCCGGCGTATACGCTGACAACGAACCGTTTATGCTGTCGACCAGACCATTTACGCTCAGTGTATACGCGACAGAAAGTGTATACGCCATAGGAGCCTTCAGCATGAATATTCTACGCTAGACATTGAATAAACAATTTACGCTGAATCCTGTGCAAATAAGTTTACGCCAAAAAAATTTGCATGAAAACAGGTCTATGCTGTACCACACTTGAAAAGAATTAACTGATCATGCTCAGCGTATACACTGTAGAAACCCTCAGCGTATACGCTGAAACAGCCTTCAGCGTTTATGCTGATAAAATCGTCTACGCTTCATGCAAGAAAAAGTGTTTACGCTATGCATTGATAAAACAAACTACGCTATGACGGTCTACGCTATCAAGACTTTACGCTATGAACTTACGCTCGACGTATATGCTGAAACCCTCTACACTAACTCTCTATGCTCAACGTATATGCCAAAACCCTCTACGCTAACTCTCTACACCTAGCATATACGCCGAAGCCCTCTACGAGATCGTCTATGCTACGAAACATGCACAAGAAAAAATAACTAACAGAGGCAGGATCAGAGCCTACATGTGTGACAATCCAGGCCATGATGGAACCCTTTTCCTGGGCAAGCACTGCAACATGGCCTCGCTCTCCTCTGCAAAGGTCAAGTCAGGCCCCTTCCTCCCCTGGCCTTCCACTTCCTTGCCTTTGCCCATCTCGGCGTCCTCTACGCTGGGATCGATAGTTGACGTTGAGGGTTGAAATTGTTTACGCCGACGCTGGAACCTCTATGCTCTGTGTTTACGCTGAGGTTTAGACGCCTACGCCTACGCTCAGGGTTTTGGTTTTACGCTTACGCTTACGCCAAGGTTTAGCAGATTACGCTTACACTCGGATCTTACGCTTAGATTTGTACGCTCATATTTTATGCTCAGAATGCAATGTGACAAATGACCCCCCCCCCCTCTTTATATAGTGCTCCGCCGTCGCTGCCGCCGCCTCCTCGCGGTTTGTCATTTTTGCCTTTGTTTGGCCTTTTTTTTAATTATTTTAATTGAAATTTTCTCAGAAATAATAAATATATATATATATATATATCTAAAATAAAACAAAAGNTTTGGTTTTACGCTTACGCTTACGCCAAGGTTTAGCAGATTACNTGTGTTTACGCTGAGGTTTAGACGCCTACGCCTACGCTCAGGGTTTTGGTTTTACGCTTACGCTTACGCCAAGGTTTAGCAGATTACGCTTACACTCGGATCTTACGCTTAGATTTGTACGCTCATATTTTACGCTCAGAATGCAATGTGACAAATGACACCCCCCCCCTCTTTATATAGTGCTCCGCCGTCGCTGCCGCCGCCTCCTCGCGGTTTGTCATTTTTGCCTTTGTTTGGCCTTTTTTTTAATTATTTTAATTGAAATTTTCTCAGAAATAATAAATATATATATATATATATATCTAAAATAAAACAAAAGTTACTACATCCCATTCCCCTGCGAACCCCATTTCACATGTTTACGCCGAACATTCTAGCGTAAACGATGTTTCGGCCTGGTACGGCCTTAAACTGCCGTTATGGCCCGGTCCGTTATGGCCCGGTAAGGCCATAAACTGCCACACACACAAACCTCATTCAGCCCGGTAAGGCTTTAAACTGCCACCCATGGCCCGGTAAGGCCTTAAACTACCATGCATCCCAGTGCGACGATAAACCACCATCGTGCATGTACACACAATTTAAATTGCAAAGGACATAGAACGATACCCATTAGCTCATTCTGCTCTCTATTTATTGGTAGGAGAAAACCTGATGGATTGTTAGCATCTATCCACACCGTTATTCATTGATGGACCATATGGAAAAATTACAAGGGACATCGACATAAACCTCATCCACTTAAGTTCATCAACGGACGATGCAGTCATAGCCTTGGCACAACAAATGTTAGATAACTACCAAGGTATGACAAAGTCCCTTGACATAGAAGCTGAAAATATCACTGAAGACCCGTTGATCGAAACCCCCATCATTATGTCTAACAATGAGACCAAGATTTTAAAACTAAGTACAATACTACAACCTCAACTAGCCAAAGACCTAGAAAATGTTCTTAGGGACAACATAAAGGCATTTGCTTGGTCATACATGGACATGCCTGGGTTGGATCCCCAAATCGTCCATCACAACATCATCCTTGATCCAAAATTAAGACCTGTAAAACAAAAGGCATGAAAGGTTAAACCCGAGGTGGCATTGGTAGTTCGCAATGAGATCACCAAACTTTATCAAGCTGGTTTCATTCGAGCTATCGATTACGCTAAATGGGTATCCAACATGGTCATTGTCCCGAAGAAGAATGGAAGTATTCGCTTATGCATTGATTTCTGGGATCTCAATGTCGCAACCATAAAAGATGATTTTTCCCTACCCAGCATCGATCAACTTGTCGACTCGACCATTGGGCACGCCTTATTATCTTTTATGGATGGCTTCTCGGGATACAACCAGATACGTATTAACCTGGAGCATCAGCTCCAAACTACCTTTATGACACCGTGGGAAACCTTTTGCTATACAATGATGCCCTTCGGTCTCAAAAACATTGGGGCCACGTATCAAAGGGCGATGACATTCATCTTTAGCGATTACATATTGCACTCACTCAACGACTACATGGACGACATCGTGGTTAAATCAAAAACATCACAGCAACATGTACAAGACCTTGACTTGGTGTTAAAATGTTGTTTAAAATATGAGTTGAGGCTTAATCCAAAGAAATGTGTCTTTGGAGTCAAAACAGACAAAATTCTTGGGTTCATAGCCTCAGAAGCAGGGATATGACTAGACCTCGATAAGGTTAAGGCCATAACAAATCTAAAACCACCTAGCAACCTTACTAAACTTCGAGGTCTACAAGGTAGACTACAGTTCATCAGAAGGTTCATAGAAAAACTAACAGATAAATTAAAACCTATGAATCACTTGTTGTGTAAGAACGTCCATTTTGAATAGACTCCACAGTGCCAGGAAGCGTTNCGTCACTAACACACGATCAAGCGACAATAGAGCCAGAATTCCTGGATGAGAATATAAGCGCAATAGACATAGTGCCCGATGACTACGACGCCATTCTAAACTTTGATGGAGCATCCACCTCTCGAGGGGGAAGTGCTGCCACTGTCATCACCTATCCCTCTAGGGAGATCAGACCCTTTGCCTATCGTTTCAACTTTCACTGTACCAACAATATAGCAGAGTACGAAGGTCTTCTTAGAGGTCTCACGGTAGCACTGGCAGCAGATATCACACGGCTTGTGGTCAGAGGAGACTCGCAACTGGTCGTAAACCAAGTCACAGACATTTATACATGCAAAGTGCAACATTTACAACCATACTATGACTTGGCAAAATACTTAATGATGCGATTCGAAAACATTGATGTCCAACACATCTCTAGAAATGATAATACCATCACAGATGCACTGGCCACCTTAGCGTTAAATATATCACCTGACATGTTCCATACATTGCCAAGCTCCATAACCAGTTGTGCCAAACCAATAACCGATACCTTTGATACGTTGCCAATAGCGTCCGTTAGTACAACACACACAATAGAATGGTATGATGACATAAAAGAGTACCTTCTACGTGGTGAAACACTGAAACACTTGACGAATGCACAAAAATATGCGGTACGAAAATGTTCTAGGCAATACGCACTAGTAGGGGACACCTTGTGCCGCCGATCCTATGAAGGCATATTGCTAACATGTGTTGGTAGTGCTGATGCCCAAACCATTGTTCAACAAGTACATGAGGGACTATGCGGAGGACACATAGCGCCAAAATCCATGGCAACAAAAATAAGACACTTAGGCTACTATTGGCCACACATGGAGTATGACTATCTCTCCAAGGATAAAACATGTAGTACCTACCAAAGACACAGTAGTCTAATCCATGTCCCACCAAATGAGTTGCATACGGCGCAAATCACGTGGTCCTTTCAAAAGTGGGGATTGGACCTTATTGGCCCAATAACACCCTTATCTTCTGTAGGGCGTAGTTTCATCATAACCGCAATGGAATATTTCACGAAGTGGGTAGAGGCCATTCCTCTTCGAAAGACTACATCTAAACATGTGTGTAATTTCATTCTCAAAAACATTGTAACCTGCTTTGGCATTCCCATGACAATCATCACTGACAATGGGCCACAATTTAGTAGTGTTGAGACCAAAACCTTTTGTGAAGATCTAGGGATCAAACACTCATTTTTATCCCCTTACTATCCTCAGAGCAATGGGCAAGCAGAGGCCACCAACAAAACAATCATTACAATACTCAAAGAAATGCTTACCCAAAGCAAGCGAAGATGGCATGAACAATTGGTATACACATTGTGGGCATACCGTACTACACATCGAACTTCAACAGGTAAAACACTATATAGTCTTGTTTATGGTTCAGAAGCTATTTTACCTCTGGAATTGCAGGTACCATCTTTAAGGATCATGCTTTCCAGACTCCTCGACGATGGGCAAAACAATGACTTGCGCATCATTGACTTGGATTTGGTGGAGGAGAAATGCATACGTGCGCTCGATCAAATTGAGTGGTACCAAAAACAAAAATGGCAATGACATCGGCATGACATCCACAAGTGCCCTATCAAAGAAGGCGACCTTGTACTTAAGGCCATTCAGGAACACCCGGAAAAATTCTTAGCCAACTAGGAAGGTCCTTACTTGGTCACCAAATCATATGACAACGGAGCATTCAAGTTAGCTAATATGGAAGGGAATGAGCTTGCCAATCCAACCAATCACTTGTTCCTGAAACCGTTCTATACTTGAACACAAGCTCAGGTACGTGCGAGTCCTAGATCACAACTATAAAATGATACCACAGCTCATCGTGGAATCATGATGGTAAACTGATACCATAGAAGAGTCCTGGATCACAACTTTAAACTAATACCACAGCTCGTCCTGGAATCATGACGGTAAACTGATACCATAGAACAGTTCTGGATCATGACTTAAAACTGATACCATAGCTCGTCTTGGCATCATGATGATAAACTGATATGACATAGTGTCCGCAATGATGATAAACTAGCACCCGTCTAGCACGACAGTAAACTGCCACCATTGCATTCACCAGAGTCCGCCAAGACTATAAACTAGTTTGCCTCTTCATGGTCCGCTAAGATTAGAAACTGGCAACATAACGTCTGCCACGATGCAAAATGGGCAATGTCCAATGGGTCATGACATAAAACTAACCCATCATAGTCTGCTAAGACTATAAACGGGCAACTCCATCTCTGGTTCCTCAATCCGCAACCACATTTAAACTTCATCAAAATCACTGCATCGCTCGCCATCAGACGATCCTACCAACATTGCTACCATTCCTATTCAGTGTATGAAACATCTTCCAATGCCTTTGTTCCATCCGTAGCTATTTAAATCTAAGCTCGCTTAATCAATCGTGGTTTTCTTGTCTCCTTGGAGTTGTGTTTGCAGGATGACACACAGAGGTATTCATACAAGAATGCATTTCATCATAAGCAGCAAGATGAGGCAATGTTCACAGCCCATGTGGCAAGACTAAATCAAGCCATTCACTAGTACATCCCCATTTCCCGATACATTCCCTATCTACTCACTAACACACTCTACTCAGCCACATATCTGATACACCAAGTACACTCAAAACTTTGAGCATACTGTTGCGCACTATAGAACTTGAGCATGAGTACAAGTTCAAAAAAAATTTTCTTCTTAAAAAAAAAGCAATCAAGACCCTTGGCACTTCGCATATAAACCCCAGGTAGGAAGGCAATTGTCTTGGAACCAGGTACTCATGTCCAAAACAATCAAGAACATCTCGTTGCATAGCTTTGGCTCTCTACCAACAGGCTCCCCCTAAACACCAAAAAAGAGCCCTATTTCTCCAAAGAATGCAACACTTCCTCACGTGGCTTTGGTCTCGCCAAAAAATCCTCTTGGACATTAACCAAGAGTCTTGTTCTGGCAAAGAACACACATCTCATGTATTGATTCCAAGTCTACCAAATAATGGCTATTAACAAGGGTCAACATGGCACACACCAGAGCATCCCCTTTACCAAGCACAATCCCTTGGTCAGTTACCGATCCCCACGACCTCCATTTTCCTACCAACTATAGATTTTCCCTTCCCCAATCCTATGTACTACGGAACATGGTTCAATGATGTCTAGTCAGGTGGCAAAGGACAAAGTCTCTATCGAGTTTCTTGTGGTGTTTTGCACTTCTTCGTCGACACTTCTCGGGTTGATTCCTCCAAGCGTCAACAAAGAGGGGCCAATGGAACACCACAAAATTTCAAGCTTGGTACTTTTCCAACAAGAAGTAGGTCACTGCAACCCGTAGATGACCACGGCTACATCTGGTATCAAACATGGCAACTTTGGAGATCAGATATTTAATCTCACTAAGTATGCATTCCCAGCGTATATGCCTAGGGTATACGCCTGACATCCATAGCGTATACGCCCAACGTATATGCCCAGCGTATACGCCCGACATTCTTAGCGTATACGCTTGAAGTTTACAGCGTATACGCCCAGCGTAGACATCTAGCATACACGCCTCACATGTACGCCCAGCAAGTACAATCGATGTATATGCCCGGCATGCAATCCTCAAACACGGCATGGAAGCAGCACTGCAGAGCAAGATTTGGCACAATGCAGCAACCATCAACATATACACTCGGCGTATACGCCCAGCTACCATCAACGTATAGGCCCCGTATACGTCCAAGCCATCATCAGCGTATACACCCAGCGTATACGCCTAGCACACACAGCGTATATGCCCAGCACATCTGACGTATACACCCAGTGTATACGCTCAAAGTCTACGCTCGCCTGATACAACGTATACACTCAGTGTATATGCTCATCAAATGTAACATATCGTACACTTGTAAATTTTACGCTTTTGCACCCGGTCAACGCGCCATGTGTCCCCCAACCCGAGTGTAACGTCAAAACCTATATAAAAGCCCAATTTTTTCACGAGATCGATGTCGGTTGGCAAATTCCAAGGCAAAAACCAGAGCAAAGACGCTGAGAAATAGAGCAAAGAACCTTATATGCTGGAAAAACCTATACGCTGAGCATACAACTTCTATGTTGTGCTTACAGTGTGAACCAGCCCATAGTCATCCCTGTGTTCACCGGGGCTTTTCGTCCGCCTTGTGTCCCAGTCACAACTGCGTTAGACCGGTGCATTGTACTCTCATTTTGAAATGCCATTGTTACATTTTCTTCTTAAAATCGTTTACATTTTGCATTAATTATTGCATGTATTCTGTTTACTCTCGTTTATGTCTACGCTCTGTTCGCACCAGTTAAGCTGTTTACGCTCTGATTTACACTTGTTACGCCATTTACATATAACCCAGCATATTGCATTTCATTGTACGTTCAAGGAAATCCTTGTCTGATCTGCGTGCGGACCACCCAAGGTACTCTGCCTTTGTTCATTCCAACTTGCCCTCAGGCGAAGGTAGGGTCGTTTGTGCATGTCCGTTGATCTCACGGTCTCTGTTTCCTTCCAGCTGGAGATCGACGATTTCGGACAGTACAACAGCCTGATTTATTTTGAATGACTGCAAATTGTTATCTTCTTTTCATAGAATTGGAAATAGAATTAATAATTTCATATTCTTTACCAGAACAGAAGCAAAGCACTTTCCAACTGCATACTTTATAAAGCTAGAAAACTCTTGGTTACTTTGGGTAATTTTTACTTGCTTAGATTGAGCATATTTTTTATGTGGCCAACATAAAAAGAGTAATAAGTCAAATTTGTCCAGCGCCAGCACCAGTTCATGCAATGGTCAGAGAATGTTGTAGTTTTGAATCATTCAAACAACTATTCAAAAGAGGAAGGGAAATATGACATGCATTTATTAATTCACAGTGCATGAAATTCATGTGTTGAGAGTTAGAAAATTCCATCATGAATTGACAATTGGCTTTCTGACAATTCGTTGTTTCCATCTACATGCCACTCAACAACTAGGAAATATTTCCATATTAACCATGACTATCTATTTTTTGTTTTGATTGGAATCGGAATTCGAAATGGACAATGTTTCTCCTCTATTGATGATAATTCAAGGTACAACAGGCATAGGAAAATCATATCTCATTAATACGATTCAGATGATTTTGTATATGTAAAATAAAATCTTGGCATTTTCATAGTATTAAACTATTGAATTTCAACATTTAACCTATCTCTAAAGTTAAAGTCTCCTCCACAAAGCTCTATTTTTTTTATATTTTTATTGGAGGGGTTTTACCCCTTATAAACACTTAATATAATATAGGATCATTACCCAAAGCCATAATGCTCATCTCACTAAGTGGGGCCCCAAGAGGGTTGGTAGATTAGTAAAAGCCTAAACTCTTACTTGAGAAACGAGCACTTTATTATCATTTTTGATGTTTTATTTATTTTTTGGAAAAAATTGAGTGAATTTTTATTCCGAAAAAAGACTATACACCAGTATAGCATAGGCCAAAGCTATTGACCCCACACCGATAGCGTGCTCAAACCCTAGGGCCCCCGCAAGTCCTGACCACATTAGGGCATCCCCGTTAGCGGGTGATATGTTCGATCCCTAATCTCTTAAACAATAGTTCAGACCAGGCTAAGCATGTCCCGGGTGGGAGAGAGCTATCCCCCCTGCCCCCACATTACGGCCTTTTGGGGTGTTCGTGGTTAGAGCCCCGACTCCCCTCGGGGGTTTGGAGGCCCAGGTATTACTTGCCTAGGCCAACAGCTAGGCAATGGAAATTTTCTTCAATTATTTGACCAATACCTATCATGTGGTCTCTGATAACGTTCTCGATCCATTGCAGCATCTAGTTGTACATTTATGGGGGCAGGGTTAATGTCTCAGAGAGCATTCCCTCAGTAGCCTGATATGGCCCCCTAGCACCAGACAACTGCCCCGCCATGTGTTTTGTGTGGTTGATGTATTCAATCGGTGGATCCCTCCGCTGGGCCTAGGCCAGCCCACTCCGCATGCAACTTTCAGCTGCAGGGTCCTTGGGGGTCATGGTCGTAGTCCCAGCCGAGACTGCGACATCCCCAGCTAGAAGACTGTGTCACCCCCATCGCCATTGATACACCCGCGTAGGTTGAAGCAGCAGCCAAAGCAATGGGATTAGAGTGCCAGCCCGCCAAAGAGTACGTATCACCCCTGGTTGCCGACCAGGGCGTCATTGTTGTAGAGACTCCCAGAGGAAGTGGGGGAGGTTGACAAGAGTCTCAGCGCGCATGTTCTTGAGAAACATGAAGTGTACCCTGTTGAGTTTGTGATCTAAGCCTGAATGAATGAAGTAACTCTCCACCAGCACTGTGGCGATGCATTAGGTGGGTGAGAGGGTCATCCCCCAGATGTGGCTACTTGCCATTTGGGGGATGGAGCCCCAAAAGAACGTGGCAGCATCAGCCTGGGACCACGCCACCGGTGGAATCATTCTTTTCTCTCAACTAATTTTTACCATTTTGAATGTCAAAACATTTGTAAGTATACATTTTCAATTACGCAAGTATGTACATTGATCATTTCTGTT
>MNCI01032603.1:0-18206 GCA_015680685.1 Gnetum montanum | reverse complement strand
TCAATGTTATTCCATGTGCAGGCATCGTAGAAGGCTAGTAAATGTTGATGCGGATCTAAGTCATAGCCTCCTGAAAATATAGGAAAGTTTTTAAAATCAAGCCTGGGTAGTCGGCTCTCTTTACGATGCCTACGTGAGATTCGAATAGCCTCTTGTATTTGCATGCAGCTTGTAGTGGCCAGTGGGGGTTCATCGTCATCAGGTAAGTTATGCTTTCACATATTATGATGACGTTGTTTTTGTTCATTCTTATAGGAAACTCCCACTTCAGGTTGTATAATCCAATCTTCATCGTTATATAGCTCATTGGTTCTCCAATGAACTTCCTCACTAAGTGTGGCGTTATTATCATCTTGTAGGAGAGGCATTGTTGTGTGTGAATTTATGTGACTTTTTATAATTATTATTTCTTGAAAGATATATCGTTAAGTCCTTTACAGTGACCTTGAGTGATATAACTAATCTAGATAACTAGCACCATCCCCAGCAACGACGCCAATGATGAGTGGCGAGGTACCTCTACACTCAACCATACGAAATAAGCGTCGCATGCGCGATCCGGTCGAACTCCGCAGATGGACTAGTTGTGGCACCTAGATAGTTAGCCTTAGGTCATAGTTCGCTATCTTCCCACCTAGACTAGTTTTGCATATGTCACATATGGTTTAGTCTAGATGAGGTGTATGATGTGTTCTAATTCTAATGCTACTCCTGATGGCAGTGGAAAATAATATTTAACTAAGCTAAGCTAGGAGGAAAAGGGTAAGAGAGTCTAATCTAGCCTAAGTGCGATGAGCAACCGATTCCTTGATCAACCGTACACATCTTGGACTTCGTGCATGACTACCATTGGGACTACCAAGTGGAGATCCTAGGTACGCCACTGGGATTACCAAGCGCAAATCCCAAATACGCCACTGGGTTACCAAGCATAGATCCTAGCTACACCACTGGGCTACCAAGCAGTCACACTTAAATGCTCGTAATCAAGTCGTACTCGTTCCACTTCCAGGAGTTTAAGGGTGAGAGACTAATCGTGATGAGTAACCGATTCCTTAACTAACCGTACACACCCGAAGATGCTCGTAGTCAAGTCGTACTCACACTGCGCTATGAAAGCAATAAATAACATTAAATAAATAACAATTAAATAAACTAAGTGAATGCTGCAATGATGAAGTAATCTCGATCTTTATTGTCGGTCATGTGTGTGTCCAAGTACGGCACACTCGAATAAAGACACCGTACAATTACATTCACCACACTGCGGGCAGACACGGGAAAAAATCTAACTCTGGAGGGATCAAACTGCTAGAGCTTCGCTACTCTAAAACTGGGATTCCGAACAAGGGAGAGCCACGTCTTATTTATAGATATGACGGTGGACTGCGATATCGCATACGCGATATCGTAGGGAAAGATGCGATATCACGTACGCGATATCGTGGGGGATGCGATATCGTGTCGGCTGCGATATCGTGTATGGGATATCGCGGCTTGTGCGAACCGCGTCTCATCAGTGTTAATCATTCATATGTGGGCTCTAGATTTTGATATCTAATCTAAATAATATTATAAAGTTATATGTTTTATTGAGTTATATAATCTTCCATTGATTTTTCAAAAATATTTAGCAAGAAATTATTAGTCTTCTCAATTTCATTAAACATATAGAGTCTATTTCTACAACTTTTGGTTTTTGTAGATTTTTTTTGTTGAAATAAACCTTCTCAATTATTAAAAGCAATTAGTATTATAAGTAGGAGGAAAAACTTATATTCAACCAATTACATTATAATCTTCTTAATTCTTGTAACTTTTACCTTCATGAAGGACATTTATTTAATGCATGTCATGTGTACCTTAAGAAAAAAGATTTCAAAGAAAAAATGTGTTGAAGATAAAGATAAAAAAGAATATGAAGTTGAGGACATGAACAATAATGGTAATGTCAATGATAAGAATGATCAAATGGTAATAAAGAACCTAGAAAAGATAGAAGTCCCTATGTATATTTTCACTAGCACTAAAGATAGTATTAAGCGACTCATGCAGATAGCTTGTATGGCTAAATTTTCTTTATTTGACAAGAATACTATTAACTTAAAGATTAAAACTAGCATTGACATAAAGGTTATAGTTGATGGTGAAGATTCTCACATAAGATCAATAACAAGCAACAAGGTGAAGATCTTCCATATGTGGTAACACTCTCTTTCGAATTCTTTTCTTATTTTAAGTTTAAGCATAGATGTTGAAAGGTGATGCAAATTTTGGTCAAATTGATAGCTTCCTCCCTACTAATAGTAAATTTTTTTCATGTATTATTTTAATATATTAATTGTAAAGTTATTCACATGAGTAGACAATCCTAAAATTGAAAAAAAAATTCCTTATTTATTGTTTTTCTTTCAATGAGGTCTACTCAATGTCAAGTTTATGAGGCACTTTGAATTCTCTTTGTTCATAATTAATTTTTTTCAAGTTTCGACATCCTTTCCTAGGGACTTTTAACCATATACTGTAAGCCCACTACAAATGTACCCACTACATATTATGATATAGTATACTCATAAATGTTTGACCCATGATGCTTGTAGGACATATGCTTGGACATTGAGCATACTCCTTGCTCATCAACTAAGTAGTGAATCATAGCGTCAATTGTAGCTCTACCTCAATAATGTTGTTGTTGGAGATGCCTTACTTGCTGGCAAGGGCTTCAAGGAGGTCCTTATCCTTAATAATGAGTAGGTTGTTAGCCTTATTATGTTGAATCATGTAGTCAATAATGTCATCAAAAAAGAAGGGCAAGTTAAGAGCCAAACCATTACACAAGGTCTATAGGACCCAAATATGACCTTTGCTAAGCCAATTTGACCTTTGGTAAAATAGGAATTTGCATATATGGTGAATTATAGTATTCTTAGTATTGTTAAAAGGAAAATTATTTTAGCATAAATTTTAAAATATGGATTTTCAAAATTTGTTTTTTTCATGTTCTATGTCAACCAAAATTTATTCCAGAAACAAAAATTAGACTAAATGTTTTTAAAATGATTTAGAAATTAACAAGATCATTTGTTAAGCTAGCTAATAAAATTTAAAATATTTTGTAAAATTTTTGGATTTCAAAATTAAATCTATTGCAAAAACAAAAATCAAACTAAATGTCATTAAAATGATTTAGTAATTAACAAGACCATATGTTAGACTAGCCAATAAAATTCAAAAGCTTTTGTCAAATTTAGGGATTTCAAAATTAAAGCACAAATTGAATTAAGAGACTCGGTAGAAAATCTATAATTAAATTCAATAGAATAAATGTCATTAAAATGATTTAGCAATTAACAAGACCATATGTTAGACTAGCCAATAAAATTCAAAAGCTTTTGTCAAATTTAGGGATCTCGAAATTAAAGCACAAATTGAATTAAGAGACTCAGTAGAAAATCTATAATTAAATTCAATAGAATTCATACCTTGTCTCAAACTACTTTCAAGTAGTTGCACCTATGTTTGAACCTAGGTTTTATGATTTGAGAAACAAGTACCTTGCCATGGCTCCAAGTGGTGGTTCCTAGGAAAAAAAATTCAAGATAATTTGAAAAAACTACAAATAAACAAAGATCTACCTATTCATAAATGTAAATGATGAAACATAATTTATGTAGCTAACCCCATTTTGCTGAGACAAGGCTAAGCTAATGATGAAGTTAAGAAGCATGCATATGATTTGTGGTTAAGTTTCATCAAAAAAAAAAGTACATATTGTCATATAACTTTAGTTTTGAAACATAATAAATAAAAAAGTTAGCTCACTTCATTACTATGAAAGACCCCAACAAAATGCTAAAGAGTTCACAAGGCTATTGAAAAGAAAGACTACAAGGTTGTTAGGGTCTTAACAAAAGTAATCTCAAATGTTGAATTCAACCCTAAATTGTCCATATACATTTTTAAAAAGGATCTAGGCATATAATACTTTTAACATTGACTTGGATTGCATTGACATCTATTATAGAGCCTCAAAAACTAAAATCAATTGGAACAAAATGCAAGCTATTCAATCTAGCTTCTCTCCAAGGCCTACTTGGACTTATCATTTTAATATCAAATGGCTTTCTCTTACAAATGTTTTCAACCTTTTGGGTGTCTCAATAACTTTACTTGCCCCTCACACTACCTTATAGAATAATGTGGTGGAAAAAGTGAAACATAAAGCTTTGAAATGGGCTTTTAAACCCTTATCACATTTTGAGCTCCACTCACATGTACTACTCTTCCTTTTATGGCTCCTTCCAAATCTTCCTTTTAGTGCATCAACAAAATTCTTAGGAATTTTTTAGGGGGATAAGGACAATCACAAAGCTTTTCATCGAATCACTTGGGATATTTGCACTTTAAGCAAAGAACATGGGGGCTTAGGCCTCCCCTCTATTGAGCACCAAAGTATTCTCTTGGCCTCCAACTGGGTTACTCACTAGATAGAAGGAGACGAAGCTTGGGAGATCCTTTTTAGGCATAATATTTCTTTTCTTGGTAATCATCATAGATGGAAAAACACTCATTGGAGCAATTGGATCATTAGTGGAGGTTCTTAGAAGATTATAGGTTTTTCTTGTTCAAGCTAATTTGGCGATGTTGGAGTCAACTTAAAAGGGTTTTTGCAATGGAAACCTTCCTAGATAAGCTTGAACTCTTGGTTGATGCACTCCATCTAGTGTTCTCCTATTTTTTAAAGTAGTTTGGGTTGTCTTTATGACAAATTTTCTCATAAATCCAATCATTTTGCTGATCAATCATGTTGCTCAATTATTTACTATTAGGAATGATTTTACTACCCTCTCTTACCAACATGCTAAAGTAAAATGAGGTTTCAAACATGAGATCCTCTTGCCAACATGCTGCAGCTTTGGGCTCTATTAAAGCTTTGGTTTTAAGGTTTTCTTCTCCTGTTTGTGTTTCACCTTAACTACCCCAAATGCGTGTTTCACCTTAACAACTATCCCAAATGCTCCAGGAGATTCTTCCATTCCTGAAAATCAATGTCTTCTGGAAAATAATCCAGATTCCAGAAGCTCCCGTTCCCGCCACGAGAAAAAAAGCACTGTGTAGCAGAAAATAATCTGAAGCTCCTTGAAAATCCAGAATCGCGCCGAAGAACAATCCAGAAGCTTGGATCCTATCACCGTCACTACCACTGATAATCTCCGGCGCAGCATAATCTTTTCCTGAGGCTTTTCGTAATTGTTGTTGCCGATTTCAAAAATGGCGCTGGTTCCAGTGCAGAGGCGACACGACGTTAACGAAAGAGAGAGGGAAAACGAGAGAGACGGAGCTCTGCAGCCATGGCGGTCGCCAGCGGCGGACGCATACGACGATTTCGGCGCTCATTGGAGACCCTTTTTCGGCGGTGGAAGTTTGTTGGATCGTCTGCTATTCGGTACGTACGCGCATGATGAGTATGCTCGATCCTTTTGACGCGTTTCCGCTTTGGGACTACACGCCGAGCTCCGTTTTTGCCAAAGATGCGCAGGCCGTGGCGAAGACGCGCGTCGACTGGTGGGAGAGCCATGACGCGCATTACATCAAGGCCGATCTCCCTGGTAATCCGCTGCTGTGATTGATTTAACGCTTGATGAAACCCTAACTTCGAACAATTGTTTGCTGTTGTGTTCTGTTTTAGTTTTTGTTTATTAGTGCGGTTTCGTATCGTAGCTTTGGAAAATTCTTTTGTTGATGTTCTGTTTCGCAAGGTTGATTGTTGTTTTTCTTTTGGCTTTTGTTCCTTATCAAAGATCGGCAGTTGCAATTCGTTGCTTCAGTCGGGATCTTATAGCGATTGTTTGTTGCGTTTGCGACCCCTCGCTGTCAATGTCGGTTAGCAGAATGCTAGAATTCCTTCATGCATTTAATCAGTTGATGGTTGATTATTTTTAAAGTGGAATTGGCTATTCTGTGTTTCAATTTAATCTGGGAATTATGAAACTGGAAAGTGGAAATTTTTATTACTGGAAAGTAGAAATTTTTATTGGGTCCAGTAAATCACCGAGGATTTGTTTCACGGTTATAAAGCTGGAAACGTTATTAATGTAATGCTTCATGCTCCAAGGGTGAAAGAAAACAATCAGCAGAAGCTGAAGCAACTCTTTATTGTAGACCTTGGTCGGAAACTGTGACGAAGAGCGAGTTGAACAGGGAATACAGTGGGGTTTTTGCATGTGATTCACGGTCAATTGCTTATTCTTCAAATTGAACCATTTTGGATCCGGAGCAGGGCCTGGTGAAGTTCATTTCTCTTTGGTGGTCGTCATGAGATTCTTCTTCTGTGTTTGTTGTAATTATTTTTGTGGAACTTACCTTTCTTTATTCGATTCTCTTGCATGGCTGTTTGTTTTGAAAGATTTGCATTTGCGAGATTTAGTTTCTACCTGATTTTCTCATAACAAGCTTAAGCTCTTTATGATATTTCTATTGTTTGATTTGCATTCCTAGACTACGTTCAAACTCATTCTGAAAAATTCCCTTACTTCCCTTGTGGTAGATTCTTCTTTTGCATCTTCGTGATGTAATATCAGTCTCCAATTGGTTGTTTTTACTGCCTTGAAAATTTGAGTTATGGAATCAATCTGCAATTATTTTTGAGATAATGATAAAGAGGGGTGGGGTTGTTTTCTGACGGGGACAACGAAGGATGATGTGGAGGTTCTTGTCGAGAACGATCGAGTGATCAGCGTTAGGACTAGAAGCTTGGGCCAAGGGCGAATGCCTCTTGGTGAGAGGTCTCGTGTTGGTTATCTGCGGCGTCTGCCCTTGCCTGCAAACTCAGATGCTAGTGCTATCTCTGCAGAGCTTGAAAATATGGTGCTTACTGTCACTATTCCAAAGCGAACTCCAACTTCTTCTGAAGAGCAGAATGTCAGGGTAGTTGAGATTCAGGAAACATAGGTTAGGTAAAGATTGGAGATTAGTTCCAAATAGTAGTGCTGTTTCATGCGAGAAGTACTGTAAGAAATGGTAGAATAATGAAGCTTTGTTTAGAGTAAGGTTTTTAGTGGTTGTGGAGCTTGGTTTATACAGTTCATTGCACAATTAGGTATGCAATTTTGTATATTTGTGTACAGTATAGTTTATGGTAGTTTTAGAGTAATTTTGAATTGCAAAGTTCTCTTGTAATTGCAAATTTGTAGACACTGAAAAAGAACTAAGAAAATGCCTTTTTTCAAGATAGTTAAAGTGAGCACTCTGAGTTTATTCAACTTACTTTTCGCCATGAACAAAGATCATGCATATTTTTATTTTACAAATTAAAAACAAAAAGGAGAAATCTCATTAATTCGTAGCATGCCACTTCAAAAAACAGGCGTTAGCATGGTTTTATTTTAAAAATTTGAATCTGAACTTGTGTCAATCTAATATAGATACGCATCAGTGTTTCACGACATACATATTATAGACGTACCTTTGTAAGTATCCAATAATTCAACTCATTATAGACCTACCTTTGTAATTATTCAACAATTCAACTCATTCGAGTCCTCAGATCTAACCAGAAGTCTAATTCAGTTCAAAGTTAACTTCCAAGGGCACAGAGTTTTGAAGAAGTAAAGGAACCTCATCTTACTTCGCTGTTCCAACTCGAGGAAGGGCCAAACTCAATTAGCACATATGTTAAAGAGGAAGATTTAATGGCCCTCTGTTTACAACCGAGGTGTATTCATGACTCAACCCAGTTTGCTGAAGATGAAAGCACCTATTAAAATCAGTGGAGATATCCATGGCTGGTTCTTTGCTACCAAAACCATCTTCCTTTTAACATATCTGTTATTGGGTGATTACGTAGACAAAGGCAGCTAGAGCTTAGAAACAAGAAGCCTTTCACTGGCATACAAGATCAGGTACCCACAAGACTCTTTCTATTCCGTGGAAATTACAAAGGCTGGAAGTTGAACTATGTGTACAGATTCTATGCTGAATGTAAGCAGAAGCATTGTAAATTTCTGATAATTTGTTTTCTGCGCCTACTTAAACAAATTTTTTTTTTTTTACCAAAATCTAATGAGATCCATTGATTCAGTGCTGCCCCCTAAACACTGGAATCGGACGTGTGAACTGGAGATACTTCTTTTTTACAGTGGAAAACATTGCAATTTGGCTGTGTTTTTAGTTGAGTACTAATATGGTTCTTAGTTGACTACTTATCTGTTGTGCTGCTTACATGCTTTTTGACATGTCTATAAGATTGAAGTTGGATCCCTATAAAAGGTGTTTTAACTAATTTTGCTGTTTTAATTCTGAATTGGTTTGTATTCTTGTGATATTCGACATCTTGTCTAGCTTGCAATTCTTGTGACCTTAATTTTGTAAAATACTAATGCAACCCTTAATTTTAGGCAAGTTTGATTTTACTTTTTAGGAAACCTTGAGTCAAGGAAGATACACGGTAATATCACTTGCCTACTGAACATCTCTGATGAGACAAAGCATGAGACACTAAGGTGAATAAAATATCAAGCTCGATATTGGGTATCCAGATACATTTACTAAGGTATACCCTAAGATATATAGTTCATTTAGAACTTTATGATTCAGCATTGTTCATCAAAATTAAAACTATGATTTAGATGTTTCCAAGCTTAGGTAAATGAGAGGGGTTGACATTGAGCTGTAAAACATGTCATTCTATATAGATGATTTTTTTAAAAAAAACATTACTCTAGATTGTAACATGTAACAATAACATGTAGTGGTATAAGGGCTTGGCTCTTGTGAGAAATAAGTAGGGCATTGGTTGTTATGAGAAATGAGAAGGGCTTGCTAGAATGTTCACCTGAAGTGATGTTCGATAATGATGTTTGATTATTGTGTCTAATATTTAAGCATTCCCATATGATTTATGGGCATGAGTAAAGAAGCCCTTTTGTTGAATGTTTTAGGAGAGCCATCAACATTTAAACCACTAGTTTCAATAATAAAAAATTATGAAGTTAAAAGGTTATGCTTCACTAATTGCTCCTTGAAGCTCAATGTCATCGTAATCTTCATCATCTTATACCTTGTCTTAATAAAATAGGGTCGAGTACATGAGTTCTTTTCCTCCATCACCTCTATGAAAAGGTAGATCTTTGTCTTTGAAACTCACTCATAGCTGAAAATATTCCATTTATGCATATAAATGAAGAAGCATATGATAAAAACACATCAATATGGTTTTCAAATGCATCACTTAATTTATGATGCCTCATTATGTCTTATGAAAAACCAATCAAGTTTGAGGAAATAGTTTACTAATTAGTGGAAGAAGCCCAATGCATACCTTTAACCATAGTAACTACATTCTCTAAGATGTACCTACCATAAACAAGACTAGTTTACTCTTTAGTGATGAGATGCACATGAAAAAGTTTCAATTTATTGGCAATGACTTTAGCAACAATTTTATAGAAAATATTCAACAAAGTAATAGGGTGCTAATTACATATGTTGGTGTTGTCTCTTCTTTGGACAAGAGTTTAATAATACAAACATTGATAACTTTACCAAAGGAGTTTTTATACACATCATAAACAGTTACCTAGAAAGCGACCAAAATTGCTTAAATAACTCTACAAAAAAATCAACTTTGTTGTCATAAAGTTGTTTAAAATGTCAACATCTTCCTTATTGAAGACTTTTAGAGTAATATTCAATAAATACTTGTAAAATGTCATTTTTGGAGGTGAAGATATGATCATTAACCTAAATAGCTTACATTTTATGGTAATTTTTTCTTCCTTTGAGAAAGTAGAAAACTTCTTTGGTAGCTTGATCACCATTTGTAACTAAGAACTCCAAGCACAAAGATGAATTCCTTAGCTTTGTAATTATTATTATTAGCAATTTAAGACTTTGAAAGTAAGTTTCTTTTCTTTTACCATTGTTGGAGGAGATATACTTATTAAGATTAGATTTAGGAAGAGATGTAAAACTACTAATTTTCTTAGCTAAATAAATTTGATCTAACCTCAAAGTAATGTAATTATTCCTTTGTTTAGTATTATTCTATGTCAACCAATTAAAAGAGTTAGATGAAAGATAGTTTTTCTTAGCTTTATGCAAGTTAGGTTTATTCTTGAGTTGTAGATTATAATGGAACTTATTGTTATCTAAATTTTATCTCCAATTTTATCCTTTAGATTATCTATCATTGGCTATAGGTAACTTGGAAGAGAACCACTTCAACAATAATCTTCTATCATTAAGATTACAAGAAGCATAGAAAGAAAAAAAACCCAAAATTTCATTTGCATAATGAAGCTTAATACAACTACAATTGCCCAAACTCCTATTTTTCATAAAGAAGGATCATTGATCCAACCTTTCCACTCTCATGAGTAGAAGAGAGACTCCTATTTTTCATAAAGAAGGATCATTGACCTAACCTTTCCACTCTCATGAGTAGAAGAGACATTGTGTGTGTGTGGGTGGGTGTGTGTGTGTGTGCATGTGTGTGTGCGCGTGTGCGTGTGTGTGTGCGCATGTGTGTGTGTGTGTGCATGTGTGTGTGTGTGTGCATGTGTGCATATGTGTGTGCGCGCGTGTGCGTGTGTGTGTGCGCATGTGTGTGTGTGTGTGTGTGCATGTGTGCATGTGTGTGTGTGTGTGTGTTACAACTAGAGCTCTAAAAGAATCCTTAGATTCAAAACTATTTACTAAAAGGCCAACAATTACTGTGTGTTACAACTAGAGCTCTAAAAGAATCCTTAGACTCAAAACTATTTACTGAAAGGCCAACAATTACTTTACCTATTGACAAAGGAATTATTATTATTTGCTACTATTTACAAAATTTTCAATTCTTTAGAAAAATTATGGAATAGACTTGTGTAATCAAAGCATAATATTTTCGAGTAACTTGCTCTTAATCACCAATATTTTTTCTATGATTTCATTAGTCAAGCTATTAATATAGAAGTGGAGTGTTTCAAATTTGTTGCTTGAATCGTATAGTGAATTATTATTAGTTCTTATATTAAGAAATATGGCTTGTGCTTTGCAAGTCACATTTGATTCAGTTGACTTTTACATTTTTTGTTGTGTGTCTGTGTGTTATATTTTGAATGCTCATTTTCTTGAATATGGAATTCAAATATATACAATCTTACTTCATTATCAATATTCATTCTCAATTTTAATTTATTGTATTACCAGAGGCCTAATTACCAACTTATGAGTCAAATAAGGTTAAAGTACTATTTTTCTCTTATTACGTCAAAAAAGCATAATATATTAGAGGTAATCAATTATTTAGTGAAGCAATTTACCTCTTGGCTAAATATATTTTTGAGACTAACATCTATGATAAGAAAATTTGATTGTGTTCTCTTTGGCTAAGAATAGAAATTGGAACATAGACAAACATTCTAAAAGAGTACAACTTTGTTTCTCTAATTACCTTAAAGATGAGCAACATATTTTTTTTATTACCTTAGTATTTATTTTTCAAAGACTATATATAATTTTATAATCCAAGGTTTGTATAAGTTATTTGATTATTTTATTAATTGAGTATTAGATTATAACAAGATGTATGTAAATTCTATCCTATAGATCAAATTAATCAAATTGATGTGTTGGTAACAACTAAGATAAAGATTCCATAATTAAACATGTTTACCTTGGAGTAATACTAGGATGGGTGACCTCTTGAGAAGTTTCAAATTTTATTTATTATCATTCATATGGTTTTCAAGTGAATGTAGATAAAACTAAGTACTAGGATGGGTGCCCTCTTGCGAAATCTTGAATTTTATTTATTATCATTCATATGGTCTTCAAGTGAATGTAGATAAGACCAAATTGATGATATAAGGTACAAGAAATAACTATTATAACTTCCATTTTGGAGGAACTAATGTGTAAATAGTAGATTCTTTAAAAATATTTGGGTCTTATTTATATGAACCATTACATATGGGGGAAGTGCATCAAAGAAAAAATAGCAATAGGTTTCAAGGCTTTGTATGGTTTCAAAAACAAGTGCAAGGATTTAGGCTTCTAGGCTTTGAAGGTCAAAAAAAAAAATTTTCAAAATATCATCTATCCTATTCTATTGTATGAATGTGTTGTTTGGAGACTTGGACTCAGTGCTAAACTTTCAAAAGATAGTGAAAAAGTACAAAAACTTTTATGAGAAGATGGAAACACCTTAGTCAAGTTTATTATGTGAATGTGATTTGTTACCTTTAGAAGTAGAAACCTTATGTCAATTCATTACATATACTCATAGCTAGCATATCTCAAGGTAAGACACATTCTTTAAAGCATTACTTGAGGATTTGCAATGGTTGAGAAAATGAAATTTCACTTAGGAGGATGTGTAGCAAAATCCTAAACATATTCACAAACTAGTCAGGAAAAAGGTTTTAACATAGATGTGGGCTAATATGAAAGGTAAGAGGTAATTTTATTTACACCACATTACATCTAATAAAATAGATGTAGAAGCTCACTATCTCTTAGATGCTATTTTCATCAAGTATCAGAATGATATTAGTAGGCTTTGGTTAAGTTCTCATCATCTTAGAATTGAAAGTGAAAAATGTATTCAACTCTCTTGAGAAGAGCACATTGGTAGGTTGTGTAGATCAAGATCCCTTGAAGATGAGTTACATGTGTTTCTTTCTTGTGCTATGACTACCCATTTGAGATAACGTTATAATGTTACAATGAAAAACATGTATGATTTGTTTTGATGCCCCCATTGGTACTCGGTCAATTTGTAGAGTTTATCTTTATTTTTTTATAAACATGTAATATTTGCCCAATAGATCCTATGGTTCTTCAGACATAATAAAGCTTCATTTCATTTCAATAGGGTATCATTTTTTTCTAAGCACAATTTTCTTGTGTAATATAAATTTTTATTTCAATTGACAAAGTAATAAATAATCTAAAATGGCTTATGATGTTTTCAATTTAAAAAAAATTGGTAATAAAATGCATGTACTATACTAAGTTATTTCTCATAAGCAAAAGTGAGGATGCTACTTAGTTTTGGTATGTACATTTATTGAATCCTATGCTAAGTGGATCACCAAATGGATAACTCATATACTGAGGAGTTGTGATTATTTATCATGATTACTCATTACAATTAGTCTATTAACATTTCCGTTTGCTCTTACCAAAATGTTATGCATAAAATCAAATAATAACATAAAAAAGTAACATATATACTTTTTTTCGAGAAACTTGGGTTGGTAGTCCAACCCCTACCCACATAGTAAGTTAAATGCTAATTACTAAAAAAGTGTCCCATCACAAAGCTATTGCACAACTACATAATTGCTAAATTTGAATCTAAATTTTATGGTAATTTTGATCCATAGCTTAGCATTCTCTACTAGAATCAAACTTTTGACTTGAGATTTCCATATTAAGGCTCTTGTTAGTAAGGTAACACCTCATTGGAAATTTCTATGAACTATCTTACAATCTCAACATAACTATGTTCCACTTAAGTTATTTTTTAGACACCTTATTCCATGTTGCCTTTGGAGTGTGATTTGCTTCCCCTAAAAGCTAAAGTTCTCTAACAATTTATTGCTTGTACTCAAAAATTCTCAAAATCAAAGCATCCAAAGTTTTCTGAAAATGTCCTTGAAAGCACAAGAGAACAAGGTTGATATTTTTAGGGAATACAATGGCTCAAAACTTAGAATATTTCAATGGAGGTGATGCAAAATAATCCTAAACATATTCAAAAGTTGGTAAAACATCATGTTTTAGCAAGGTTATGGTCAAATGTTGAAGGAAAGAAAAAAAAAATTCTACTTGGAGCATATTAGAGGTAATTCTTTAGATTCTCCAATCTAGTACCTTACAACTAATATCTCGATTCAAGCTTGCAATTTTATTAGCATGCTTTGTTTGAGTTTACACGGTCTAAGGACTGAAAGTGGAAGATGGATTCACATGCCAAGAGAAAAGCACACATACCAGTTATGTGGATCTAAAGCCCTTAAGGATTAGCATCATGTTTTTCTCAGTTATGATGTGATTGATCATTTGAGGTAGAAATACAATATTACTACTAACAATTTGTATGATTTGTATTTAATGCATCTTGTGGTGGTTAGCTACTTTGTTGAATCAGCTTTTGTTGTTCATGACATGAATGTATTGGTGGTCTAATAGATCCTTTGGGTCTATGGATGTTAATAAATTAGTTTTAGTTTCATATTAATTACTTTTGTTAATGGAAAGATAACATATTGGTAACTTCAAATGCATGGATATCAATGTGGCCATTCATGAGGATAATCCTTCAGATGATTAAATTATTTTTAAACTTTTCAATAAAAATTGGAGCATATCATCTACGATGTTTGCTAAGACTGTAAGATTAAAGTTTTTGTAGTTCAAATCTTTCAAATCTTATTTTAATTTATCAAGGTAATTTTATTTACTTGCTCAACTAATTGATTATTGAAAATAAAAGGAAAATCTAGCAAGTTGGCTTTCATGACAATCAAGAATTCTATTCCTTTATAAGTAGGAATGACTTGGTTAGATAGAATAAAATGAAAGAGAAAAAAAATTTAACATATATTGTTTTAATAATTTCAATCCTCTAATCAAATGATGAAATTGATAAAGATATAAGAAATAAAGTTGAGGTAGAATTTTCAAAATGGAGACATGTTAGTGGTGTTTTATGTGATAACAAAATACCAATAATGTAGGAGGTGAGATTATACATAACAATAATCATGCTTGCTATCTTATATGGTGTTGAATGTTGGGTAGTACAAAAGAGGCATGATTAACAAATCAATGTGGTAGAAATACAAATGTTTAGATAGATATTAAATGTTACTAAGAGAGATAAACAATATAATACATACATTAGAGGAAGACTTGGAGTGGCTTCTATTTTAGAAAAGCTACAAGAATGAGGACTTAGATGGTTTAGACATGGTGGTGAGTCTATGTTTTCATTCCATAAAAGTAGAGATCTATATAGTATAATGTTAGGACATCACACCATTGAAGCATACCACAAAAAAATTGAATAAAATTGAATTTCATTTATCTCACAATATAATAAGTTTATTACTTAAGTAATTTGAATTTACAAGGTCGTTACCTTACAAGGAAGAATGATATGTGACCCATGTAAAGATAGGTTGAAAGTGCAAGTATTATTCTTTAAATAATTAAAAAACAAGGTTGTAGCTATAATCATCAATAAGGAAATTAAGAAAAGAAAAAAAAATTGAATAGTACAAAAAAGAAAAAGAAAAAAAATAGAAAAGCCAACACCTAGTGCAAAGTAATTTTCTTTAAAACAATTTGATGCATTTTCATGTTTGAGGTTGTGTCCAAAACACAATATGGAAGAATACTTGATTAAAAAATTGTGAGATATTATCTCTACAAATCAAAAGGCTATGGATTTTAGTTTTCTTTTAATGGAGTTAAAAAAACATGTATACAAATTTTTAAGTAATGATGTTGAATCTAGTGGGAGCATTGCATATATATTTTTGAAAAAGGAACACAAGTAAAGTGAAGTGGATTAAGGTCTAATTGATTACAAAGGGCTTTATACAATGAAAAAGAATGAATTGTTAATAAATGTTTTAAAAAATTTTAAATAAGGACTCATTTGTAATAAATATGGTAGTGGTAATGTACTTGTATTCAAAACTACATTATATAGATGTAAAGATTTTTTTTTAAAATGGAAATTTAAGCAAAGAAAATTACATAGTCAAGCTTGAAAAATTTTAGAATGCAAAGAATACATGTACATTATGTAAATTAAAGAAATCTTCTATGGTTTAAACAAATCTTCTTGCCAATAATATATTGAGTTTAAGAAAATGGTAATGTTTCTTTAGCTTTTATTTATTTATTTTGAGACCATGCTTCACTACCTATCTTCTTTATGACTAGTAGGAGCAAAATTTATTTTCTTGGCACTTTAAGTTGATATAATTTAATGGCAAAAGTGACAAACTTTCTTTAGAAAACCATTGCACTTTGAAATTGAGATTCACTAAGATAACCTTACGTTAGATTAAACCATATATGCAAAACATGTTAGAAAGTTTTAAAATGCAAAGAGGTCATGGTGATTTTACAAAATAGTATAAGCTCTTACACATGGAAGTTCATCACCTTAGTGTTCTTAATTATTTATACTCTGAATTAGTGGGATGATCTTACAACAGGAAATCCTGCTTAATTAAATATACTAAATTTACGTTTTGGCATATAGAAACCCTGAATGCCAAAGCTGAAAAGCAATCGGGTACATGATCTCTCTTTCACCTTCACCTTTATTAATAACTAAATTCTAATCTACGTGAGTTATGCTGAAGCAAACCAACAAAAAATGTAATTCACTCTATTTCTGATATCCTTGCCATTACTACAATTCTCAACGGATATCGTAAATTGGCAGGTTGCATCTTTTCGAAAACACTACTTTCAACGCTCTCTCTCTATATAGTAAAAATCATTTAAAGAAGACTGCATACATAGGAGGAAGAACCCAGAAATCATTAATTTTTTAATCCCTGAATGCGTGGGATGAGCGTGCATTTTAGAACAAGGGACATGCTTCACGACGTGCCAGACATGCCAGGCCATAAATTCAACTTTCGAACGTCAAATTATGGAAAAAAATTAAAAAAATAATAGGAACACGTTTGATTCGATCCTGCCATCAAATTCTAATAGAGATTGCATCCTTTCACGTTCTTGGCACGTTCCCAAGTTGCCGTACAAATATGCTAAACTGATTTCTCTTAGAAACATGTACTGAAATTGCAAAACAAACAGATCAGACCTTAGCTTAGCTTGTAGGCATTGTCATCCTGGTGGAACTTGATTTTAAACATTCATGGCAAGGATGGTAGTGATAAAATCAAATGTTGCTGCAACGGCAATGCTGATTCTGGTTCTGGGTTTGGCCCTGCAAAACAGTGTATCTGATGCTAAGGCATACTTTGTTGGTGGCAGATTCGGCTGGGACGTTCTCAATTATTCCAAATGGTCCAGAAGCAACATTTTCAGAGCTGATGACGTCCTCGGTACGCAGAGAAACCAATTTCATGTCTCATGCTTAAGTTTCAAGAAAATAATGATTACCTGTATTGTTATAAATGCTTATACGCTGATATTTTATAAATCCCAAAACACATTTGTCATTAAATTTATTGTTTTTGATCACTACTGTGATTGGTTTAATACCTTAAACTTAGCTGAACTCTGATCTGAAACTTGAATCAGCCCAAGTATTTCTTTCCCATCCTTTTGCATTGGTAGGAAATTCACCAACTGCTGTAATTTACAGATTCTAAACCTTAGTGTAACTGGATTGAAGGCAGTAAGATTCTAATTTGAGCTGGCTGCAATTGCAGTGTTCAAATATGAGCCGGAGTTCCATGAGGTTGCAGTGGTGAGCCAGAAGGAATACCAGACTTGCGTATTATCTCCAAAATCTCCAGTTTTTGCTACAGGTTATACCAAGATCGTGTTGAAGAAGGGCTGGAATTTCTTCATGTGTGGCAGGCCTGGCCACTGCCAAGCTGGCATGAAGCTTGCAGTGTGGGCCATATAAATTTAGATTCAAGACTTGCTTGATGAGATCAGCATTGAACCTCAAAATTATAATCCTTTTATTATAATCCATAGTTATATATCCTTCTTATCAGAGATTTTAGTGTTCCTCTCTTAAAATAGGATGAAACTTGTGAAATGAATAAATGAGGACATATGAGTTCTGTTTTCGAGTCAATTTTTTTGGAAGACCGTCATATATGTTTGTGTTCACTGTTCTATACCACGGAGAAGTAGAAGTAGGTATGTTTGAGTTATGGAATAATACTGCAGGTAAGTATAGCACAGCTATTGCATAAGTGGAATCTTGTTTTACAGATCTTTTTTGTCATTTCCTCTATACACCCTGAATTTGTAAATATTTGTGTGACCTCCCTATGTAAAGATGTTGGATGTTGCAGTAAACAATTGGAAGGTTCAATAATGCATGGTATTCCCTTCGATTTATATTTGCATAGAAATAGTAAGTTGTAATTTTCCCTTCGGATGATTTATATCCTAGCAGCCACACATATTTAACAGATCTAATAACTCAAATTAAAATTTTTGAAGCTCCGTCAACATTTGCGTTGTTAAGTACCGTAATGTTG
>MNCI01032599.1:47601-57820 GCA_015680685.1 Gnetum montanum | reverse complement strand
CCCTCCCACACACACACACACACACACAAATCCATCAAAATGCCAATTTTGGCATCCCAAAAGGCATTTTTAACACCCCACCCAAGCCAAAATATAGATATAACATGACTTTTTTTCACTTGGGGGATGAGACTTTGACCACTTATGAGGCATTTTTCAACCCCAAAAATGTAAAGTATGTGAGATTGCACTTCATGGATTACAATGATGTTTTTCCTTGGATTTTATGGGATGTGGTTACAAAGGTTACAACATGAAAATTTAGTGGTGTTTCAATGGCCCCTCTTTGTTGGTGTTTGGAGGATTGACTCAAGAGGATTGTTGGTGTTTTCCAGTGTCTGCCCGCAGTGTGGTAAATGTAATTGTACGACATCCTTTATTCGAGTGTGACCTACTTGGACATGCACATGACCAAAAATAAATATTGAGACTACTTCATCATTGCAACATTCACTTTGTTATTTATTTATTTGTTATTTACTACTTTCTTAGTTAATATTTCTTACCCTTATCTCCTAGAATGCAGAATGAGTACGACTTAATCACGAGCATTTAAGTATGACTACATGGTAACCCAATAGCATACCTAGGCGATGCGCTTGGTAATCCTAGTGATAGTCATGCATGAGGTCCAAGATGTGTATAGATGATTAAGGAATGGATGCTCATCGCACTTAGGATAGTTTAGACTCTCTTACCCTTTCCTTCTAGCTTAGTTAATATTACTTTCCATTGCCTTTAAGAGTAGCATAGATTAGCAACCACATCATACAGCTCACTCTAGACTAAACCATACGTGACAAATATAATACTAGTCCAGGTGGGAAGATAGCAAACTGCGACCTAAGATTAATGATCTAGGTGCCACAACTAGTCCATCTATGGAGTTCAACCAGATCATGCGTGAAAACACTTGTATTTGTATGGTTGAGTGTAGGGGTATCTCACCACTCATCATAGGCACCGTTGCTAGGGACGGTGCTAGTTATCTAGATTAGTTATATCATACAAGATTGTTGTATAGGACTTAACGATATATCTCTTAGAAAGAAGAAATAATTATTAAAAAATCACATCTAAATTCACACACAACTTCACAACAATGCCTATCCTACAATATTACAATAATGCCACACTTAGTGAGGAAGTTCATTGGAGAACCAACGAACTATATGATGATGAAGATTGGAGTATACAACGTGAAGTAGGGGTTTCTTATAAATGTGAACAAAAGCAATGTCATCCCAGACGATGAACCCCTACTGGCCACTACAAGCTTAAAGCAAATACAGGAGGCTATTCGAATCTTACATAGGCATTGTAAAGAGAGCTACCTACCTAGGCTCGATTTAAACAACTTTCCTAATTTTTCAGGAGGCTATGACAAAGATCCGTATCAACATTTACTAGCCTTCTACGATGCCTGCACATGGAACAACATTGATAACGGTTGGCAAAAACTTAAGCTCTTTCCTATGACACTCGTTGTCCAAGAAAAAGTATGGTATAGATTGCTAAAACCAAATTCACTATGACACTGGTCAACAATGGTATAAGTCTTTAACAAAAAATATTAAACCTACGCAAGAGTGTTAGCTTTGAGGAAAAAATCCAAGGGTGGAAACAAGCACAACATGAACCCTTGGACATAGCCTTAGAAAGATATTATGCATTATTAAACAACTATCTAGGCCATGGGTTTTCTGAGGAAAGGCTAATGTACCATATCATTTATGGGCTACGTAATGAAACAAGAGAGACCTTAGGAATGTATGCCCAAGGTCAACTATACGAACTATGAAGCCATCAAGTCCAAGAGCTTATTAAGCAGGTAGCAAAAGAAGAAGGAGATATGGCTAGATGGGAGAGTGTTGAAAAACATCAACGAGACCAAAATCTCAACTTAACAAAGGTCCATGATCATAAAAAGGAGAAATCGACCAATCTCAATGTGGAAACATCATCTTTGCCAATACAACAATCACTAGAAGAAGTCGAGGAAAAGATCAATAAGATGTTGGAATGGACATATCAAAAGTGTGGAGAATTTATGAACAACATTGGTGATAGAATTTTGACAACTCAAGAAGCAGGACCAAACATTAGACATTTAGAGAAAAAGAATGAAGGGAATAAGTGCTCAACTGCCAATTATACGTATGAATGCAACATCTTCCTGTACGATCACCCCAAGAGCCAATGCCCAATATTGTTACATCTACAAGAGCATTGGGGAAACACGTTACATCTAGAGTTCATACAAAGATACTATGTTTGATCACAGTGGCAACAATCCCAGTCGTGGGGGAGACCACCCTTAGACTGGAGACACCATTCATATTATCCAAATCCAAACGCTTATCTAGTTCAACATCCTATTTCTCCAACTAGGCCACTGCACTTTATCTCACCACATTACTATTCTCCATAATACTATCAACCCATACCTCCAATACAACCACCACCTTGTGCATCTTATACTCCTCCTAACTTTCAACATTTTCATCCTTTCCCTCCTTCTACAGTGCCATTAACTATTCCTAAGGTTCCTACACCACCACAACAACCCACGAACACTACTTATGCTGCTACTACCAACAGTAATGAGAAGCCTCCTCAACATCAAAAGTGCCCCTTCTTTGAACACAGTTGTAAGAAGGGACAATATAATTCTAAGGCCACTACATCCTCCAACTCAGCATAAGTGCCACACTGTGGTGCATCCTTACCTTCGAATACAATGCCTCATGCTACTTCATCAAGGCCACCAACTCACACTCCAACAACCATACAGCCCAATGAGCACAACCATGGGAGGAATCACCCCAATCCTTGCATACCATCTAATAGTCCCAAATATCATAGTGGGTCAACTCGTTATCTAGGAACTACATTGTATAAATTTCCCCACTATGCTTACTATAATCAAGTGTGTGAATCCTGAGGGGATAAGTATCATCGGGCCCCAATACTTCCAACATGCAAGGATCCTCATCTTACATTTATTAATCCTTGCCATCCTCAACCGATTAGTTATGGGGGATACCCCCCATTCTAATAACAAGTAGGGTTAATAAATATTTTTCATTTTCTTTGATTTTACAATTTTTTGTTTTTCTATTTTTCATTTTTGAACTTTTTGTTTTATCCTTTTTATCTTTTTCATCTTTTTGTGTTTTTGTCTTTTTACATTTTTGTAAGTAATCTCATCTATGAATAAAACACTCATCTGGATCATTGGTTGAGGTGTCTTTTATGTTATGAAGTCATAAGTGATCAATTATTTGGACAGTGAGCCCATTACACCCACTCATTCACTCTACAAATAAGAGGTTCTATTCATGGGTACAGTGATATTCCTGACATTTTAAAACTTAAAATTAATTTTCTTTTCATTGTACCCAGAATAAAGAAGGATGGACCAAGAGGGAATGATTAGGGTGTGACATCAAGGGAACTTGCGGATTCTCTTTGGTGACATCTGTGGGAGTTGTCATGCAACATGGTTGTACTAAGATCCTTGTAGATCTAACGAAAAATGGGAGTAAGAGTAATCAAACGGGTTCTCAAAAATTCAAATGTTGTCCTAGGGGATCCCACTAGAAAGACATGCACCCATGCTTGAAGGTTGGAAACTTCTCTGGTTTCAGTAAAGTGGAAAAAAAACAAAGTGCCATAAAATAAAAATCACTCCTCCCTTGAACAAAACACCAAGTGATCGTACGCCTTGTTATTATGGTACTCTCATAGTTTCTCATCATGGGATGAAACAATGCAATGCCACTAATTAGAGGAAAGGACTTGGTCCTGATCTTGGAACGACAGGTTAATGACACCTTAATCATGCTTTACACACAAGTTTCATTGTGCCCTGGGTCAATTTTCCTCATGTCCCAATCTCTACAATCTCTTTCTATATCTCACCTCATCTCACTATTCATGTAAGTGTATCTCGTGTCCCATATAGTATAGAATTATTACCTCATTCTTGTGATAATTACATGTGTGTGTTTTGTGGAGTTAGTGTGGATTACATTTAACCCTTCTAGTGCCCACAGACACTTTAAGTGTAGTTACACAAGGGCATTATAGGTTGGAACCTACTTTGGGGAGGACCCACTTGTGTAGTCTCTTGTAATCTTCACTAATGATATCGCTCACATACACCATTTCTTATCCTTAGCTTATTTTTTCTAACATTCTTTCCCTACTATTATCCCTCTGAATTTCAACATTCTAATGTACCATTCCATACCCTTTTTCTTACCACCCAAGGTTTTATGGATAAAATCCACATTGTCATCATTAATGGTGCCTCTTGAATTTATGAAATTTCCCTAGAACATCTTGGTCCTAGCCAATGTCCTAAATATCCAATGTTAATTTCAAAATAACCCTTAAAACATTTGGTATTTTTTGTGGTGTCTCATGTCACTAGAGATGCGATATCGCATTGGATGAGATATCGTGTACGCAATGTACCATACCCGATATCATGTCCCTGTCACCTCTAAATGGGCACCTCCCCCCCACCACCCGCCCCCCCACCCTGCAACACTTAGCATCATTTTGTCATTCACATGGGGGGAGTTTTTGAAACTTTTCTCCATGACTTGTGATTGAGTGACCCTTGCTTTTCTATTCATATCTCGCCCGCTGGTACTCTGATTTTAATTCCATTTGAACCTGCTTGAACCCGGAGTGTTCAGCTTAGTCGTGGGGGAGGGAAACTTGTCAAAAAGTGCTTAACTTTTTTGAAATTTATCATCGCTCAAAGGGCATCATCTAGGGTAATTAACTCTAAAATTTAGAGTAATTGTGCCTAAAAATCATTTAACCCTTAGGTATACTAGGAAACTAAAATGGCAACCACCTATGTTATGGGAGTCATTATTACAAACTTTCAGGCACTATCACACATGATAACATAAGATCATTAATAAAGGCATGTAGTAAGGTATAACTTGACTTCAAAAACAACCTTACTAACGCTTGGCCCATTGATTGTAGATGGCCTCGAAACGTGGACAACAGGAGGGTCCTGCTCAGGGTGGCAAGAAACGATCTCAGAGAGGTGGAAGACGAACCTCCTATTAGACGGTCTGGGTAGGCAGAAGGAGGAGCTGTTGCAGCACCTGAACTGAGACAACTCACATTGCCCTAAGATTGTGTTTAGGCTATCCATGAGAAGTCCACATTCATTGTGGTGATTGTGGAGTTGAACTTTGAATCATTCAAAGAGTTCACTCCTGAGGCCATTAGGGATCACCTTAAAGGGTCCCCCTTATGGCCTATCCTCTTTGAAAGCAATACCTGGTACCTAGGAGAGACATACCAATATTGGCACAATAGGGAGCAAGGCACCACTGTTAATATTTATGGTGTAACAGTTGACTTCTTTGTGCAAGCCATTTCAGAAGTGTTAAACCTTCTGAATATAGGGCCCTAGGTTGCTCAGTTATCCACCCGTTCAGACCCCGATGTGTGAAAGGATTGGTTGGAGAAGGCTTATGGCAGAGATAAAGCATTTGGTGAATTGATGATGGAAGAGAGGGTTTACTTCAAAATTGATACATATCACCTCTTCCCCACAAAGGGCTTCAAAAGGATATCAATGTATGTGGCTAGAGGATGTGCAGTGCTGATGGGAAAGATTAACACTAACCTACCCCATCTATATTTGATGGAGATCTTGAGGTAGTTAGAAGAACAAAAGACAGGGAAGATGGCATTGCCTTTTCCTTGTCTTATCAGAAAGCTTTACCGACATGCTAGTATTTGAGGATACACCAATGACATCCTCTGAAAAGCCCAAACTGCTTCATATGCTGAATTACTAAAGGCACCAACTCCAAGAAAAAGCACTGGTGAAGAGCTAGGACTAGAACAAGAAGAAGAACATATGGCTAGACCTAGTCAACCTCTAGCCATGGGTCCCAACCAACAATAAGAAGCAGGTCCTAGCATAGGCCAAGATAAACGGCCACCACTACAAGACTACAGACCGTCAATGAGCCATCTTAGGGCCATCGCTGAGACAGTCAGTTGAGGAAGTTGTGATGATGCAAACCTCTTCTACGTCATCGATGATGCCATTCAACCTACAGTTTCATAGGATCGCACAAGGGGAGAAGTATCCATTCAATTAGGAGGAAGGGAAATTAGATGGTCACAACAAATCTTAGGAAATGCAGCATCTTTTTAGGTGTAGTTAGAGACTAGTGATGGGGCCACTGTGATGGTCATGCAACACCAGAATGCTATGGGAGCTATAGAAGTGGTCATAGACCACATCAAAGAATCCTTCAACATACCTGTTGTGCCACCAGTAGATCTCTTAGGAGCACGGGATGATCAAACCTTAGCCAGAACCTCAATGACTCCTGCGGAACATGAGGATGTACTTGATTGATTGCTTCAAATAAGAAAAGTGATGACGTTCCTATTTGACATTCCTTAGGATGTTATAGCAATTCAGTTAGACCTCATTTCCACAAAGGGGAAGCTAGTTTTAATAGAGGTAAGGGCCAAGCATGCTAAAGCTGAAGTGCAAAAACTACAAGAGCAACTCGTGGCCTTACAAGCAGCACAGCAGGACCCCCTACAATTTATTCCTGCAGACCAGCTAGAAAGCTTTAGAACCGAGCAGCTAACCAAGTTAATCGCAGAAAGTAAAAGGGTGGCTAAAGAAAAAGAGAAGGCTATTTAGGATACCTCCATATCACAGGCACATACCCATGTGCATGTTAAGGCACTCAAGGTCTTACAAGAAGAAAACAAGTAGCTAGTTGTAGAAAATATTTAGTTGACCACTGTAGAAATGAAAAAGAATGTTCTTAATGAACACTTTCATCAATTACGAGAACAATTTATCCGGGTCAACCGAGATGTGAGCCGTTTAGCCAGAGAAAATCGAACCCTCTCGATGGAGGACATACATGCCATTCATCAAAAGTCAGCGATTGAGATAAGCACGT
Organism: Gnetum montanum; assembly: GCA_015680685.1. Lineage (NCBI taxonomy): Eukaryota > Viridiplantae > Streptophyta > Gnetopsida > Gnetales > Gnetaceae > Gnetum > Gnetum montanum. The sequence continues at coordinate 50,843 of MNCI01032599.1, read as the reverse complement.
GGAAAAATGAGGCTAAACAACATGAGAATTTGAAGGAGAACTTCCAAGATCAAGTGGGGATGTACAAACAAATCCTTGAAAAGGAGATCCATATGACCAAGGCTCACACTAATTGGTGGGTCGTATTGGACACATATGCCTTCGTCCACCAAGCAGAAGTTAAGAACCAAGACCTACAGATTTAAGACTTGACAGAGTACATGGAGTTGGCAAACCTTAGATATGCCAACCTTGCCATGTTAATAGTAGGGTGCCCAAGAACAGAGCTCGAGTAGCAGGTAGCTTCCACCCACATTAAATACGAAGCAGAATTTGCAGAATGCAAGAAGCTGTTGGAAAAATTGGATGTTGCAAATTCTGAACTTGAGGTGGTAAAAGCTAGCTACCAGGGATAGAAAGATGTCGCAACTGACTTGGCTCAATGACTAACGGACCTTTATGAATACAAGAACAAATCCAAAGCCTATGAGGAGGAACGACAAGTGTTCGCAGCTTGGTATGTCAAGGCCAACCAAATGTTCTTGCAACTACCCTATCCATGGGAGGTGCCGACTCCATCAAACATTGGAACATTAGTATGGATGGCACAAGACCCTCGAACTAAAGAAGAGAAGCTCCAAGCCATACTTCAACATCACCAAACTTCAAAACTTGGAGCACAAGACAAAGGGAAGGCACCAATGGAGGAGCCACCACCACCAGGAACTACATGAGTTCTAAATTTTTGTAGTTCTAGCATATTTTGTGTGTTGTGTATTTATTTATTTTTCTTCCCATACTGTGGCATCATCCCAGTTATTTTTCCATCTAATAATCCCATACCAATCCATTCTATAATCACTGTAAGTCGAGGACGAGTTTTTATTCTGTCGTGGGGGTATGATGGGACATAATATTGCATGGGATGTGATATCGCGTCTGCCATGATATCGCATCTTTCCCTATGATATCACATATGGAATATTGCAGCTCGCTGCAATGTCTATAAATAAGAGGTGGCTCTCCCTTGTTTAGGGAGTTAGAAGTTGGATTGTAGCTAGACTCTAGCAGTTTGATCTCTCCAGAGATATATTATTTTCCAGTTTTTGCTCACAGTGTGGTGAATGTAATTGTATGGCATCCTTTATTCGAGTGTGATGTACTTGGACATGCACATGACCGGAAATAAAGATCAAGATTACTTCATCATTGCAACATTCACTTTGGTATTTATTTATTTATTTAATTATTATTTACTACTTTCTTAGTTAATCTTTCTTACCCTTATCTCCTAGAACGCAGAATGAGTACGACTTAATCACGAGCATTTAAGTGTGACTACTTGGTAACCCAGTAGCATACCTAGGCGATGCACTTGGTAATCCCAGTGGTAGTCATGCATGAGGTCCAAGATGTGTATGAATGATTAAGGAATGGATGCTCGTTGCACTTAGGCTAGTTTAGACTCTCTTACCCTTTCCTCGTAGCTTAGTTAATATTACTTTCCATTGCCTTCAGGAGTAGCATAGATTAGGAACCACATCATACACCTCACTCTAGACTAAACCATACATGACAAATATAATACTAGTCTAGGTGGGAAGACAATGAACTGTGACCTAAGGTTAACGATCTAGATGCCACAACTAGTCCATTTGCACAGTTTGACCAGATCGTGCGTGAAATCGCTCGTATTCGTATGGTTGAGTGAAGGTGTATCTCACCACTCATTAGATAGTAAAGGAAAGTAAAGAAATATTAATTAAGAAAGTAATAAATAACAATAACAATTAAGTAATTAAAACTAAGTGAATGTTGCAATGATGGAGTAATCTTGATCTTTATTGCCGGTCACGTGCATGTCCAAGTACGTCACACTCGAATAAAGGTTCCGTACAATTACAATCATCACACTGTGGGCATGCACTAGGGAAAGAGTTAAGATGAACTAAAAATGAACAAAAGGACTCTACACTTATTGACCTACTAACTCTCTAACATACTTCCCTTCCTATGCACCCAAAGGTGTATTTATAGGCTTACATGGAAACCACGATATCGTGTATTCGATATCATTACCTAGGTTGTAGTATCATGTACCTAATATCTTGGGTCTCTTATCAAGGATCCGATGTCAAGGGTCCAACGTCAAGGGTCCAATGTCAAGGATCCGATATCAACACCTGGCAAACCATGATTTATCAATTATGGTACTAGTTTAAGGCCTTGGTAGGTCATATAAAGATTTTCCTCTATTGTGCAAAGATGTCATGCAGGCTCACTCGTTGTAGATCATCAAAGTTGGCATCATTAGTCATTCGTTGGAACCTATCAACAATGATAAACAACACTATAAATAAACATGTGAGTGTTAGGAATAATCAAGGCAATATGATGTCTTTAATGTTGCATAACACAAGCTTGATGTGGTCTTGGGTGGGTGCAAGTTCTCTTGAGAAACTTTGTTCTATGTGTTTTCTCCTTACCATTGTGGTCTTAGGTGGGAATTTTGACTAGGAAACCCTTCATGATGTTTCTGGCTCCAAGGTTAATAGTCATCAGGCTACTTCAAGGTGTTATGGCTATAGAGTAAAATTCTTAAGATTAAGGTCAACTTGGCCTAAAAACATCACAAGAGGGATTTACTCAGGCTTTAAGGCTAGTTGAGTTTTCTTCCTCATCCTCCTAGCTCAAACTACATGACAACATAAGCACATCAAGTGGCACATGTGTAATAAAATAATTAAATAATGTGAAGATAAATGTAAAAACACAGTAATAATAATGCTTAAATGAGTCAAAACATTAGAGTAAAGGCCAAACAAGGCTTAAATGTGGCTAATAAAGGTTATAAGGATAATATAAGGTCAAACATGGTCAACTATGATTATAGTTTTGCCAATTTTAGGCCTTAGCAGGCCATGTTGCCAATTTTAGGCCTTAGTAGGGCATGGTTAAATAATGGTCAAAAGTGGTCGAACCCATTACCTAGCACCAATTAAAGGCTAAATGTGATCAATAAAGGTCAGAAGGAAGAGAATAAGGTGAATATGATAAGACAAATGTCAAATTATGCATAATGGGATCAAATAAAGGCCAAATCATGGTCAAAATCATGTAGAATGGTGTGAAATAAGGGTTAAATAAGGCCTTATTGATGTCAAATAATGTCAAATTAAGTGAATCAAGGTCCAAATGATGGAAAAGAGTGGTAAAATGAGATTCCATAGTGCCAATTTTAGGCCTTAGCAGGGCATGGGATT
>MNCI01032599.1:30529-47444 GCA_015680685.1 Gnetum montanum | reverse complement strand
ATTAGTTCATAAAGGTGGCAAACATAGGTAGTAGATAATGTGTAAGATGAGAATGAAGGATGTGTAGTAGAAAAATGTATAGTATGATGAAGAAGAGTGGATAATAGTAGTATAAATTAAGGTTATAAAATGATGATAATCAAAGGCGTTAGGCATAAAACAGTGGAATCAATAGTGGGATTATAGGAATGCAATACAAGTATGCAAGTAATTCATCCAAGTTTCATTTAGTTTAATTCAGAACGTCACAAGAATTGACGACGTGGCAATATATCAAAATTTTTTAGATGGTAACAATAAAATAACAGATCAAAGGTGCTCGGTGACCTTGCCGTTATTGGTTTCGGTGGCGTTGTGGATGGGCAGGCCGCGGCCAGGGTTGTCGCAGGGTTGCGTGGCAGTGCAATCCTGGGCTGAGCCTCATGACGCTTGCAGGCGCAGGGCAGGGACAACACACATGAGGGTTATAGCGGTGGGAGGACTGCAGTGAGTGAGTAACGGAGGATTTTTCATGTCATGGCACGGAGAGGCTGGATCCATGCTCTAGTGTTCTCCTGCAAATCATGAACCGGAACAAATTGTCCATCGTAGGGATAAAACCCAGAAGCAATGCCAAGAAGTGTAGATAACAACAACCATACAACTGCAATACTGCCTAAGGCAATGAAAGGATGAAAATGGTATTTGCAAACAGTGAAGCTTTTGCTTATAATGGGTGTTCTAGTAGCTGGCTTCTTGTTCTCAACTACAACCCCAAATATGAAAGAAAGTACGACATTAACCAAAATGGAAATAAAAAAACCCGAACTCTCTCGGCTGAAGTCATACTTCCTGGTCACTGAATAAACACGACACTAGAGCATAGCAATTCCCTTCTACACATTTTGAACATGAAATTTAGTGGTGTCGGTTCGATTGGTTTAGGAGCATTTGTGGCTGGTTTTAAGAAATTTGTCATTTGATTTTTTATGACTATTCATTGCTCATACTTTCAAACATTAAGACAGCAGTATATTTGATAACCATAGCTCGCATTGTAAAATCAAGTGGCCTTCATGGTCTTGGTGGAATGTGGTGCAATGGTATAGTATGTGGACCTTTTGGATTGTGATTTCCATATCAGGAATCATTTTTTGTTGGTCAAATTCCATGCTCCTGTCTTTTTTTTTATTAGTATTTGTTTGTCTACCGAGTGTTGATAGTAATGGCGACAATAGTGTTGATGGCGTTGATCTCTCTCTCCACTTATTGTTTGGTCACTAGCTATGTCTAGTTCTTTGATTATTGTCGCATCTATTTTCATTTGGTTATATTGGTCACAAACACCTCACATTGTCTTTGTTGTTGAATGTTACACAATGCAGACATGGCTTTAGACATTTATGTAGGTATATGGTTGTCCCGTCGCATGGTGTGATTTTGGCTACACGTCAATTTTAAATTCTTATGTTTTAAACATTTCATATAAACATAAGTAGTAAATGCAACAAGGTCATAAGTTAAAGCCAGTAGATAAAATGTGACATAGTCATAATTTTAGACCACAATAAACAAACATAAGTAAACTTGTGTATAATGCAATCTAATAGATTGGCTAAAAGTTCATTATGCTCACTAGCAGGTCATGGCCTCACCAATTCTAGGCCCTCGCAAGCCATAATGTTGCCAATTTAAGGTCATAGTGGGTTGTAATGCCGGTTTTAGGCCTTAGCGAGCCATAAGGATTATACATGCCTACTAAGAATGAGACATCCTTGAAAGAGCACATATGGCTAGAACCAACATTGAAACATGATATAATGCTGTAAAGGTAAACAAATGATTGATGAAGGAATGGATAAGATGTTTACCATGAACTTGTTACTTGATTTTTGAGATATCAAGAAATCTCTTTAGCATAATCTTATGGTCACTATTTCGCTTGTTTAGCATGTCAAGTTGTAGGCATTTTTGTTGGTTTTCATGTGTCACACAGTTGGCATTACTCACATTGTTGTTGCTCTCATTATTGTTGGTTCCAATTTAAGTGTCAAGAGTTTCCTCTTGAAACTTTACCTCAAAACCTTTGTCATGTTGACATAGTTAACTAACGGTAGTGACACATTGTCCCCACAGATCACAATTTCCCTAGCCTCATATGGAAAGTGAATCTCCTGATGTATATGAGATGAAACTGCCCGAAGCTTCACCAACCATGGTCTCCCTAGGGTCAAGTTGAAGCCAGGTGTCTCTTCGACTACTAGGAAGTTGGTAGATGTTGGAAACTGTTCATCAACTATGAAATACAAAGTGACGGAACCTTGCACTACTACTTGTGAACCATTAAATGACTTAAGTGTTGAGATGGTGGTTGCTTGGATGTTCTTAGTTAGTCCCAACTTAGGAGTATGATATAACATTTGTGGCTACCCCATCATCCACATGAACATGGTGAACTATGTATTTGGCAACATGTAGAGTGATGAGGAGAGGAGGAGATAGCACTTCCTCATTTTTAGAGTTAATCTTCACTTCGCTATCACAGAATTTAAACATGGATTGATGCCTATTTTCCTTAATTGAAGCTTGCTCAATGATAGAGTGGATTAACTCTCTATTGGTGGGCATGTCACTACTCACAAGGATAGAGGTCAACACTTGAGCTAGTGCATCCTATGTGCAAGAGAGATCATGATTAGGTCATACAAGTTTGGAGATGTGTTCTTTTGCTTAAGAGATAATTTGGATTGGTCCATGGTTGTAAAAAAAACTTTTGCCCTTACCTTGTGATGTTTTAGCCTTAGTAGTTCAAACCTTCTCCTTTCTCTCTTGGGTTAGTGGCTCAGGTTGCAATGTATGTGCTTTGGACCCTTTGTCCATGGGTATAGTTGGTCTTGGTGTAGGTCTTGGTTGATTGCCTTTAGTAGGCTTATTTGTTGGTTTGGTGATAGGTTGCTATCATCACCATTGTGCAATGGTTTCTTGCTAACCTCTAAGTTCTAGGCCACTATAAGTGGGATTTGATCATGTGTCATAATGTCCTTACTTGTTGAAGATAGAGAAACTTGGATAACAAAGTGTTCCTTAGGCTTTTGAGGATTAGCAACTCATTAATGATGTTGCAATGTTGAAGCCACTAAAGGGGGAACACATATGATGAAAAGTTCATTAGGGGCCAAAGGAGGTGATACCCATATAACGAAGGGCTTTCTAGGCTTTGTGCTTTGAGATTATGGTCGCACTTTGATAAGAAATGATTCCCTAGGGATGTTAGACCAATTGGTTTCCATGATTGAGGCCATAGTATAGGAGTTATCACTAGCTCTTGGAGAGTTGGGCTCATTCATTACCAACTCTCCATGGTTTATCATCTTCTGGAGGTCATCCTTTAATGCTAGGTAATAATTTATGTTATGAATAGCCATTTGATGATAATGGTAGTACCTATCAAGCCTAAAGTACTTTGGTAGCTTGGGATTGTCTTTGATAGCTATTGTTGGGTCTCTAGCTATGTCACAAAGACGATTGTACCTCTTATGAGCCTCTTCAAAAAGTTGCTTAGGGTGTATACAATTATCTCTAAGTAACTATTTTAAGAGCTTAGAGGGCTTCATAGGTAACCTAGCATATTCAAACCTATCCTTACATCCAAATTTTCGTCTTGGTTGACTCAGGACATAGGAAGTGGATGGTTGCAATGAGTTAGGGGATGTGTTGCGTGGTGGTGATTCCCTCCTTTCTACCTATTTTGTCTTGTTTGCTACTACAGCCACACTTGTATATTCTTGTTTAGTTCTATTGTTATCCATTCTTGCATGTTGGTTTTTTTAGGCCACATAGGTTAGGTTGTTGCTTGCCTTAGCTACCTCCTCAATGTTCTTAGTTTGTGAGAAGGCTTGGCTTAGGGACCGAGGCTCTAGGTAGTATAGCTTTGACTTAATAAAGTCATTTACTGCTCCCTTGTAGATGGCCAAAAGGTGGATTTTAGTGATAGGCTCTAGGATCTTGTTGAGCATTGAGTTCCACCTTTGAATGAACCCTTTAACTGGTTTAAGTGACCCCTACTCACCTTTATCAGTTGATCCAATGTGGCATTTGGCTTCAAGTTGTATTTGAAGTGTTTGACAAATTGGCTAATTAGGTCCTCAAGGGAAGAGATGGAATCTCTAGGCAAGGTTTCATACCAAACTAGAGCCTTACCCTTTAGGGACATGTGGAAGATCCTCAATATTGTATGAGGCCAAGCCTATAAGAAGAGGTACTTAGATCGAAAGGTTACTAGATGTGCATGGGATCTCCTTCATCATTTTATTTGGTGAAGTTTGAAATAGGCAACCATGTGGGCAAGGTCATTTGAGGCACCGTAGGGTTTATATGATCATCTTGGTAGAAATCTAGAACCTTGACTATTTGAGTTACGTTGGCTTTAAGGTCTTGGATCATTTGGAAAGCTTAATCCAAGCCTTGGGGCATCCCCATAGGCTATGGTTCTTGTGTTGATAGTTGAGAAAAAAGTTGTAAGAGTTTTGGTTGAGAGGTTTACCGCCTTATTGATAGGTTATAGTATTGAAGGAAGAGGTTGGCTTATGAGGGTTATAGGTGGGCCAAACAAGGAAAAGGATGTTTGTTCTGGAACCTAAGGCATGAAGGGGACACATGGGGTATGAGATGCTTGTGTTGCTTGGGGTCCCAACAAGGATCCCAATGGCATGAAAAAGAGAGATAATGATGTAGACATCACCATGGCTAGGTGAATGAAGTTAGGTTGTGTGACAAAGGGTACCAATGAGAATAAGGATGTGGATTGGAACACAGGTTGTGTTTGGTGTGTGTTAATGATGGGTGTGGATCCAAACATGGTAAGATGGATAGGAGGAGAGTTGGGTCTAAGGACTTTTTCCATCGATGAGGCAAGAAATGTGGATTTGGATATGGTTTCTTGGGGAGTCAAAGTTTGGAAATGTCTTCCAAAGAAGGTGTCTAGCACCTATTTAGCCTCAAACTCATCTTCCTTTACTAGCTGATCCTCTAAGCTAATTTTCTCACTAAATTCATCAACCTCTATGAATTGTATGAGCATTTGCATGTAAAATTCTATGATGGGGACTTGGTCATAGGGGGATGCAATGTATTATTTTCCATCTCAGTGTATGATTTCAAACTAACACTTAGTGATAGATTCTAAGCATGGTATCAGAGACTAGGTTGTATCTTGGCATAGAGGAAGTTGTAGAATTCCTCATTTATTACCATGAAATCCAGCTTCTTACCTCTTTGCCTAAGTTATTGCCTTTGTTCTATGATTGTAGGGTCTTTTGGATCATAGATATGAACTACATCTTGACTAGATACCATGTTTGTGAGGTTAAGGGGGCAGTATGGTTGATTGGTTGAAAGACATGGTTACAAAGCTGAAAATGGCTTGAAAAGATTACAAAATGTGGAAAGAGTGCAAATTCCAACAAGTGAAATTTTAAATAAATAGTTGAAAGAAGCAAAAATGATTGAAAACAGGTTACTTACTATAAATAGTAAGTGGCTGTCAAAGGGGGTATACTACTAAAAATGGAAAGAGGGGCTATCACACTCCATCCACTTTTGGCTTTCTAACTATAGAAAAATGATTAAAATAGCCAAAATCAGTTACTTACTATAAATGATAAGTGAGGGTTAAGGGGATTATACCCCTTCACTAAAAATGGAAAAGTGAAAACCTCTATGATGGCTGACCCCTTTGCTTCTACATTGGATTATCCCCTACTTCCATGTTGGCTTCCTAGTTGCCTAAACACTAGGTATGGTAGGGAGGAAAGAAAGCGGTGATATGGAGGGATCTCACAATTTTCCAATGTTGGAGGATAGGGGATTCACTTTTTGGAAAGTAAATGAAAGTGGAAACCAAAGTGAAAACTTTGATTTTTCTAAAAGTATGTTTTTAACAGTTGGCAACATTGACCTTTCTTGAAAAAATTCATAGTAAGGGGTTTGGGTGGTCCAAGGGGGTAACACCCTTCCTAGCTGGCTTTAAAAATTTCTAGCAACTGCTATGAAATTCTGCCAAAACTCAAACACCCACACTAGGGGCTTGGTGGTAGAAAAAAGGATAGAAAAATGAAAGATTAATATAGGCAAAGAACTTGGGCAGAGGCCCTCTTTCTAGCATCATAAAATAGTAGCAACTAAAAAAATTTGAACTCTAGAAAACCAAAAATCTTGGTACAACAACTTTAACCTTGAATCCCAAGGGCCTCAAAAAATGGATTTAGAATGCCCTAGATAGTCTGTTAGAACACCCAGGGACTTAGAGGAGGGTAAACGAGATTGTAAAAATAAGAATGCAAAAAGATTATAGATCTAGAAAACTAAAAGTAAATGCAGATTACACAAAACCAAAAACCTTAAAATTTATTTAAAAAGGAATAAAGAATTAGTTTGAGGAACATGTGAAAAATGTGCCTAGGGGCAAGGGTTTCACTTTGGTGGGGCTTGGAATCCATTGCTCCATGATTTGGATGATCCACAACTCCCAATTCTTTCAAACCTTTGTTGCTCCTTGCACCAGATCTGCAATGTTGGCTATTATAGGGGGGTGTAACAATGGCTTGCGGGGGGTAGAGGAGGGGAAGGAGGAGGAGAAATTGCCCAAAAAAGGGGTTACATGCTAGGGATTCAAGAGGCTTTGTGTGTGTTCAAAGCTATTGAATGTAAAAATGCTTGTCAAAAATGTCCAAGTTTGTAAGTGCAAAGGGGGTGGAACTACCAAAATGTGAAACCTTGAAATGGTGTTAGGGTTTATCTTTTATAGGTTTTTGGCCTTAATTTTTGTTGCAAATTAGCAATGGTTTAGTTGCAAATTTTGGCTACACTTTAGGTGGCATAGGTGCCAAAATGTGGGGGGTTACCATATATGGTAAGTGCCAAACCCCCATGTCCATTCCTTTTATTATAAATAGTAATAGGAGAATGGCATCCACATTGGAGACAGTTCTTCTACGCTGGGCCTTCAACCTTCTATGTTGGCATGTTGGATCAACGTTGGAGTCCATGGAGTATTGAAATTTGATTTTTATTTCTTCCATGCTCGGGGCATGCAGTTTTCATGCTAGGGAAAGCTTCCATGTCAAGGGGGGCAAGCTATCCACACTAGGGAAAACTTCCATGTTGAGGGGGTGGAGGAGGGAAGGTTTTTCCCAATGCATCCAAGCTAGAGGTACGAAACCTTTTCCCCCATGCATCCAAGTTGGAGGTAGGTGAGCTTTCCCCCCATGCATCCTAGTTGGGGGTAGGTGAGCTTTCATCCCATGCATCCAAGTTAGGGGTAGGTGAGCTTTCCCCCCATGCATCCAAGCTAGGGGTAGGTGAGCTTTCCTCCCATGCATCATAGCTAAAGGCAAGTGAGCTTTCCTACCATGCATCCTAGCTAGGGGTAGGTATCTTCAGTGTAAAAAATGCTATAACCCCCATAAAACCCATCAAAATGCTAATTTTGGCATTCCAAAAGGCATTTTTAACCTCCACAAGCTAAAATATAAATATAACATGACTTTTTTCACTTGGGGGTGAGGCTTTGACCACTTATGAGGCATTTTCAACACCAAAAGTGTAAAGTATGTGAGATTGCACCTCATGGGTCACAATCTCACATTTACAATAAAGTTTTGCCTCGGGCTTTAGGGGATGGGGTTACAAAGGTTACAACATGCAAATTTAGTGATGTTTCAATTCCTATTTTCATAGCATAGTGATGAGCGGTGAGGTACCCCTACACTCAACCATACGAATACAAGTGTTTCATGCATGATCTGGTCAAATTCCAAGGACTAAGTACTTATGCACCCTTGTGGAACAAGGACGGGTTAATTGATCGTTGTCTTCCTAAACTTACTTGTATGTCATGATTGTATGGTTAAGTAAGCTTGAGGCATATGATTTTTATATCTTTTATGTTTTTATGTCCTATGCTAATAGGGAAAGAGAGAGATAACTAGGTGACTAATTTAACTTAACTACTCATTAACTAAGTTCTAACTAATCCTAACACAAGCATCCATTCCCACTTGCTATACACATCTTGAACCAGTGCAACATTGCTAGGATTACCAAACACTAATCGTTACTGGGTTACCAAGCATTACACACATGCTTGAAGCGATCATGCTTGTGTAATTTAACAATTTTCTTAATTGATCAAAATGAATTTCTATGCTAATAACAAAAATGTAAAGTGCATAAAATAAAATAAATGCATAAGAAATTATAATAAAAGAAATGCATAAGAAAACAAATCTCAAATGCTGCAAGGATGAATCAAAGAGCTCATCTTTATTTCCATATACAAGGTGTGCTCAGGTACACAATGCTCGAATAAAGATTTGTCCACACTTGGACCTCCTGTTGTGGGCACTTGAAAAATACTCTAACTTTCAAACAGACTACAAGAGTTTTTCTACTTGACTACTAAAAGACTTCTTTCTAATTCTGCACATGGGCACTATATTTATAGGCTTGGCAGAAACCACTCTAATAATTAGAGTAACCACTCTAATAATTATAATAACTGCTAAAGTAACCACTAGAGTAAGCACTCTAATAATTAGAATAAATTGCTATAGTAACTACTCTAATAATTAGAATAAATACTAGAGTAACTGCTTTCATCATACCCCCACGACTAAATGAATACTTGTCCTTGAGTATAGAAGAAAAGAAACAAGTTCTTTACAAAATATTGGAAATGTATGGGATTATTGACTAACCGACAATTGATGGTGGAATGGGATGACAAACTCAACGTGCCAAGTGAATGGATCAATAAGCATATTATAGCATTAGTGTTCATGACCATTGTGGTGAACACTTGTACATAAATGACATCTAAGCCTTTATTTGGTAACTTGAAGAGGAAAAGAGAGATAGAAAGAAGATGAAGCATGTTGCCACCAATGCCAAGATTGTGCCTTCCATTGTTTATCCATAGCCATGCCATCAAACTTGCTCCTTTCATGAATGCTCTAGTTCCAGTCCATCCTGTGTGCTTCCTCCAAGCTCAGTCCATTGTTTGTATGATTATCATCTACACACAGAAAATAGTTACAAATGAGCAAGGATAGATAATCCATAATGCAGTTGATACCTTGCCTCGATATGAAGCACATTCACTGAGTTGTGATTATGGCAGAAACTGGTTTGGAGATTTATCACTGGCAACTACCTAAGGTGTAGGGGTTAGGAAATTAGTAAAATGGAAAAAATTGAAAAATTTGTGCAAGGGCCCCCACAACTAAGAGCAATCCTTTAGTAGCTATAAGATGGAAAAACATGAGGAACAAGAAAGATGAAAAATATCAATGACAACGCCAATAAAATGGATGTCATGGATGGGGATGAAACAAGAAATGATTGGTTGCAAGAAATGTTTAAGGAAAAGAAGTTAACAATTGCACTAAAAAGGAATGCCAGTGGGTCCTCCTGAAAGCAAGCTCATGCCCTTTACGCCTTGACAAACCCACAAACCAAAGAGTCCGTAGGCTCTAGGAATGTCATTTGGAAGCAAGAGTTAAAAACTTATCCACGAGAATTCACCAAAGAAAAACAATGCATAAACCTAGAACAGACTAATGGTAAAACCAACAATGAGGTGGAAAATCAGGACAAAGATGGAGAGGAGAGAATGGAAGGGAATCCCAAGAACAAGGTTGTGTAAAGCCCCTTGTGTATTTCATGGTTAAGATAGCTAAGTAGAACTCATCCCAAATCCAGACTCAAACCAACCACATTCAGTAACCTCACATCAATACACTTGGCCAATCCATCCTCTTGAGGCAATAAGAATTCTTCCACAAAGAGTGACCACCATCCTAAGGAGAGCTAGATAGAGAAGCAAAAAGTGAGAAGGGGACTTAGTTAGAGGGAACCTTTAGGCATGGGTAACATGTCTCAATTTCATAACCAATGCTTATAGCTCATATTTCTTTATTATGTCTAAGGGGTGTGCTTTGAATTCTCACTTTTCTCCTTTTTCTTCCTTTTTTTTCGTGAGAACCACACCATGCAAAGACTTATTTTTATTCACTCAACTTCCTGATTTTTGAACAATGTAAAAATGGTGGAAACCCCAAGAAACAATCATCCAAGCACCCAAGAGAATGGCCAAAACAAATGCATCAAATCCCCTTGAAGTCACACCCTTTTCATCCCTTAAGTCTTTCCTTAGTTTGAAAAATACCTAGCCACTAATTCATTAACAAGATTACTTAGAAAAAGGAGACTATACAATTCCAAGCCAAAGGAGACCATAGAGTTGTATGGATGAATGGACATGGACTCATTGCTTGTTTCCCCAAAAGAACCATACCTTAATATTAGCATCATAATTCAAAGGTAAAAACCAAACATTAGCAATCAATATTATATAATTCAATCCACCATCATGAGCACTTATTAGATGACGAATAAAAGTAAATCAAGCAAACAAAGAAATAGTAAAAACATGAATGATGGTATAAAAGAAAACTAAGAAAAGTTGAAAGAATGTGTAAAACAAAAATTCAAAAAGAACTAAGGGCCTCGAATGGTTAGCATAGGTGGCCATCTTTCCCATGACTAAGTTGGAAGGAGGAGATTTGAAATAGTGAGTAGGGTTGTCCATCAAGAGAGGTAACATGTGTACTAGTTGTCCTAAGCTCCTGGAAAGGTTTGGTTTGTTGTACGTTGACCAACAATTTCTTGTCTGGGCTCTTAGGTTTGTATATTGTCATGGCCCTTGAAAGAAAAGTTGCATAAATAAAATGAGGTCCTTCCCATAGTGTTTGAAATTTAGTACATTGTGGCACATGTGTGGGATTCCAATAGATAAGCTTATCTCCTAGTTGATACTTAACTTTCCTAATCCTTAGGTCATGACATTGTTTATTGAATGCCTTGTGCAACTCGTTAGATGATAAGGTAGCTAGTTAGTTTTCATCTAGCAAATTAAGGGTTACTAACCATTATTTCTATGCTAGATCAAGGTCAAGGTTGAGGTCACATGTCATGGATAGTGTACGGAGCTCAGTTTGAATGGGAAGCATTGGTAATTTACCATACACTAACTCATAGGGAGAGTAGCTTGTAGGGAGTTTCCATGTGGAGCAGTATGCCCAAAGATAATCATTCAGTTTAGTTCTCCAGTCTCACCTAAACTTGCTAATAGTTCTTGTTAATATCTTTGTAATCTCCTTGTTGGTGACTTTTTCTTGACTGTTCCCTTTGGGGTGGTATGGTGTAGTCAATTTATGCTCAACCTCTAAGTGTTGCATTAATTTCTGAAAAGTTGCACTTGTGAAGTGGGTACCATTGTCTAAAATAAGTGCACGAGGCATACCAAAACTATTTATGATTTTTTCTTGAAAAAATTGTGTAGTTGTAGATGATGTACAATCCTTAATAGAAGCTACTTCTACACATTTAGTTAGGTAATCAATAGCAACAATAATATAAGCTTTTCCATCGGCCATTGGTGTAATTGGCCACATAAAATCAATTCCCCAAATTTCGAAGGGTTCTAACAGTTGGATCCATTGTTGCAAACCCTCCATTCTAGTAGTCATTCCCCCATCACGTTGATAGCACTTACAAGATTGGATGAATTTATGGGCATCCTAAAACAATGTAGGCGAATAATATCCTTCAAGTAAGATCTTGATGGTCATTCATCTCCCAGCGTAATGACCCCCACAAGGACCCTCATGAGTGTCTTGGAGAACTCATAGTTGATCTATATTGGGAACATACCATCGAACCAAGCCATCGGGACACACTTTGTAAAGTTTCCCATTGATTTTCATAAAGTACTTGGCTCGGTGAAGAAACTATTTTTTCTTCTTAAGGTTTAACTTTTGTGGTATTTGTTGGGTGAGGAGATAGGTAAGAATACTATTGTACTAGTTTGTCTCTATGGGTGATTGATTATTCACTACACCAGCAAAGAGGAATTCATCAGGAAAATAATTAGAAATTGGATACTCATACTCTTTGTTGTCCCATCGCAACCAAGATAAATGATCAGCAACTACATTCTCATTGCCTTTATGATCAATCATCATAAGATCGAACTCTTGTAAGATTACAAGCCATTGTATGATATGAGGGCTTACCATTGGCTTATTTATGAGGAACCTTATTGCACTATGATCTGTATGTATATATACTCTATATCCCAATACATAGTGTCTAAACGTTTCTAGTGCAAACACTACAACCATGAATTCTTTCTCTGCGGTAGTGTAGTTAAGTTTTGCACCAGCAATACTTCTACTTGCATAGTGGATGTAATAAGGATGCCTCTAGTCATCTAACTATGTAAGTATGGCTCCTAAGGCATAGTTGGATGCGTCAGTCATGCTATGGAATGGTTTGGACCAATCAGGAGCTTGTAGAATGGGTGTTTCTACTAGCTTCTATCTCCGAGTTTGAAAAGCTAATTTGCATTCCCTAGTCCACTCAAAACATACGTCCTTTTTTATTAATTCCACCAATGGTTTGGAAACCTTTGAAAAGTTCTCAATAAATCTCCTATAGCAGCCAATATGTCTAAGGAATGATCGAATATCTTTGATAGTTTCTAGTTGACAGGTAATTCCTTGGTTCATTTTGATTTTCTCAAGGTATACATATATCCCTGTGTGTAAGATTTTGTGCCCTAGTACTACACCCTCTTGGACCATCAAATGGCTTTTCTACCAGTTGAGCCTCAAATTCATTTCTACACATCCTTTTAACACTTGCTCTAGTCGGTCCAAGGCTTGATCAAAGTTTGCTCCATCAGTGGAGAAGTCGTCCATAAATACCTCCACACCATTCCCTATCTGCTGTTGGAATATGCTTAGAACTAGTCGTTGAAATGTTGTAGGGGCATTGCACAAGCCAAACGACATCTGTTTGTATGTAAAAATTCCCCAAGGATTGATGAACGTAGTCTCGGCTTGGTCTTCTAGGGCTATTTGTATTTGGTTATATCTACTATATCCATCCAAAAAACTGTAATAGTGATGCCCTACGATGGTGTCTAAGACTTGGTTGACAAATGAAAATAGAAAGTGAGGTTTGAATGTTGCCATATTTAGTAGCCTGAAATCTATGCACACCCTCCATTTGCCTCCTTTTATAGGCACAATAACTTAGGGGCTAACCCATTTGCTATTAACAATGGGGTATATGAACCCAACCTTGAGAAGTTGTTTAATTTCTTCCTTAACTACTTACTTCAACTTAGGGTTCAATCACTTCCGCAGTTGTCTTCGAGGCTTCATGGAGGGATTAATGTAAATTCTATGTTGGCATATCCTAGGATTTATTCCAGTTAATTTGGGATATGACCATGCGAAGGCTTCCAACCATTTATTTATTACCTTCAGTAGTTCTTCTTTCTATTGAGCAGCAAGCTTAACATTGATAATTACCAATTTTCCATTTTTATGGAACATGTATTCCATACTGGCGGGCAATGGTTTCAGATTAAGGGGCTCTTTCTTAAATTTCTTAGGGATTTCCAACTTCCCCCAATTTACATTTTCAAGATTAAGATCTGGAAGTTGGTAGTGGACTTGCTCTAATGCATCTATGCTATTGATGTAAGTGTAAGTCAAACCCTCACTTGGTTTCAAGCATATGAGTGAACTGCTTTCTTGATCAGTTGTCAACCACTGGGTGCCTTCGTGTTGTGTGGCTACTACATATAAGCATCTTTGTATGTTGATCACTTGTGCACAATGATTGCATATAGGAAATGTTAAACTTTGCAGAAACCATAACCTCTGCACGCAATTACACCCTGTGTCACTGTATGTGATGCATGGAACTTTCTTCTTCTCAATCTTTCCAAATGTATTTTCCTTTGATATTTCTAGGGAAAGAACATGGATTCCTAGGCATGCCTTGATAATTCTTACCCATGCTCTTCCCATTATGATTGGGAAGTCCCCCTTACCGTTGTTTACCTGAATCACTAGGAAGTTGGTTGGGTATGACCACCCACAAATAGTGGTAACAATGTCTTCCACCAATCCCAATGGGATAGTGATGGACTCGTTAGCCAACTCTATATGGATGTCACTCTTTTTCAATGGAGGTAGGTTCTAGGCCTTGTACATTTCTTGAGAAATCAAGTTGACACCAGAACCTAAATTCAAAAGAGCCTTGCACAGTGAATTTTTAGTGATTTGTAAGTATATCAGAGGACTCCTAGGATTAGAGAATTTTCTGGGAAGGTGGCCAGCTTTATCCAATCAGTGATGGCATGTGTTAACATGACTGTATGCGTTGAGTGCGGTGGTTGAGTTGAAGGAGGCTTCGAAGTTTTGATTGATATTAAGGTGTCTAAGGAATCAGCTACTTGTGATTGCAAGGGCTTAGTTGGACTGTTGGTTCTAAAGAAAGGTATTTTCTTCATGTGGTTGTTGGAACCAACAGTAGGTTGAGAGTTAATAGCCCTTGTGGCGTTACGTTGTTGTGACTGGGTAGGGATTTCACCTTGCATTGTGGGAGCAGGTGGTAGTGGAGTTATTGGTGGAAGGGATGCGACCTAATGAGAATGATGATATGCTTGTGGAATATCATCTTTAGAATAGGGAGTTCCATAATACTCGCAGGGTTGGTAGTGAGGTTGAGGAGTGACATGACTAGTAGAGTCACATAGGGAGATTGGCTATTGCATGTAATATCTATATGGGTCAAGTTAGCATTAAGGATACTATTGCCTTGGTGGTGGCATTCTCTATGATTGTGGGTGCTACCACTATTGATATAGCTCAATCGGTTGTGGTGGAGTTCCACTTGGATAACATGTTAAGGGTTGGTGGAACTGCCTTGGGTTACCTTGAGGATAAGGTAATCTTTTTGGTGTTTGCCTTTTGTTTAATCGTGGGCTGAGTGCATACACCCTAGACTCTTGCAAATGTGAGATTACAAGGCAACATCCCTTGGGATGGTCATATTGACATATCTTGCATACACTATCATTGTCTGTTTCCGAATTCACAACCTCTTCAATGAACATTGCTACGTGCATGTTCAGCCTCTTTATTTTTTCTTTTCTCACTACCTTGCTTTCTAGACTCCTCTACTATTTTAAGAATAGTTTGAAATCTATTGTCTAGGGAATCCCACATTTGGTCTACCTTTGCATAATTCCCAAGGGTTCTTCTCATTTCATGTCTAAGCCCATCCATGAGATGGTGCAGTTGATCCCTTTGTGAATAACCATGGCTAGGAAAATGATGTAATAGTGCATAATATCAACCCATGGCAACATCCAAGGGTTCATGTCCTCCTAGTTTCTAGCCTTGGATTTGCTTTCGCAAGTTAGACACTTGGGAGTATGTTTGATACTTTTCATTAAATAGTTCTAACATAGTAATCCACCTACGAATGGATTTTGGTTCTAAAAACGGGTACCAACTTTCCACTTCTTTAACTAGTATCCATGGAAACAACTTAAGTTTTTACCATTCTTTCTCTATATTTTGTAAGGCACATGCATCATGGAATTCTTGTAAGTGATTTTGAGGATCAGCATTATATCCCCCTTTAAATCATGGGATATTATTCATATCTAATCTCTTGATCCTACTATCTTTCTAGTGCCTTGTTGGAATTATAACAGCCTCAGTTATGTCCAACATACTTTGAGTAGTGAGTAAGGGTTCATCGTGATTGTCTTGTCCATGGCATCTATGATGCCTACGTTGTTCCCTACTCTCCCTTCTTCTATGTCGTAACTCTCTAGAGTGCCCTCATTCCCTTTACTAGCTATTTCATCTATGACTTCCACTTTGCCTACCTTCATCCCCATGGTCTTTTCCTTTATGACTATGTCTAGATACTAAAGGAGACGGTGAAAGAGATGATGAAGGTGAAGAAGAAGGATAACTGTCAACATGACGGTGTTTGCTACCTTCTCTTTTGTGGTCTCGATCCTGATTACGATTGTGATTAGAATGTCCACCTTTATCATGAGCTCGTGTCCCTTTTTCAGACCCTTTGTGCCCATGTGTATCAAAACCTGGGTTATGAATAGTGGAATGAAGGTTCTGATACACAACCCCTTGGCCAAAGTCAAGGCGAGGAACATCATTGGGTGGCTGATTGCCTAAGGTAGGTCCACCACCCTCATTCTTGCTTAAGGCATGTGGGGCATCCTGAGACCAGTTACCCTTCAAACACTTATGATGTCTCTCCTGATACAAGTCCCTTTGACACTGTGCCTCTATGGGACGGTATTCTCTTAAGTCATGGTCTTGCACAATGTATTCTGCATGTAAGTGCAGCATGCCAATTCGTGTGAGAGCATGAAGAAGCATGCTCGAAACTAAATGATCAAGAGGTAATAGTATGTTACCTTCTAAGTCTCGCCAATGCAGTTGTTCATCTTGGTGGAGGATAAAGGTGAAGTCTGGTATATACTCATTGGGATGAATATATACTAATCGAACTTGTTGAGGGACTAGTGGATCAACATCATGTGTATTACGCCGCCGACTATTTCTTGTTTCAGACCTAGGCGGTGAGGTGCTTCGATACAAAGAAGGAGACATACTTGTCTATTCAGTGTGCAATGTATTCTTGTTAATTATTTTATCAATCAACCCTAAGGGTTCGTTCCAATGATGTGAATGATTTCCTATGTTCTAGTTAGTGCACAAACAACTAAGTCCCCGGCAACAATGCCAATGATGAGCAATGAGGTACCCCTATGCTCAACCATATGAATATAACCATTTCATGCACGATTCGGTTGAATTCCAAGAACTAAGTGCTTATACACCCTTGTGGAACAAGGACAGGTTGATTGATCGTTGTCTTCCCAAACTTACTTTTATGTCACGATTGTATGGTTAAGTAAGCTTGAGGCATATGATTTTTATATATTTTATGTTTTTATGTTCTATGCTAATAGGGA
>MNCI01032599.1:3238-15248 GCA_015680685.1 Gnetum montanum | reverse complement strand
ATTTAAGTGTGACTACTTGGTAGCCCAGTGGTGTAGCTAGGGGGATCTACGCTTGGTAACCCAGTGGCGTATTTAGGGTCTATGCTTGGTAATCCCAGTGGCGTACCTAGGCCTATGCTTGGTAGTCCCAGTGGTATTCATGCACGAAGTCCAAGATGTGTATGGTTGATCAAGGAATCGGTTGCTCGTTGCACTTAGGATAGATTAGATTTTCTTACCCTTTTCCTCTTAGCTTAGATTAGTTAATATTATTTTCCATTGCCATCAGAAGTAGCGTAGAATTAGAACACATCATACACCTCATCTAGACTAAACCATATGTGACATATGCAAAATTAGTCTAGATGGGAAGACAGCGAACTGCAACCTAAGGCTAACTATCTAGGTGCCACAACTAGTCCATTTGCGGAGTTCGACCGGATCGCACGTGCGACGCTCGTTTCGTATGGTTGAGTGTAGGGGTACCTCGCCACTCATCACAATCCAATTGTGTTATTACATTAAGAAGACCTTGCATGCTAATATTGTCATAATTTATACTAAATGGTATGATAAAGTTTAGGGGCTACATCAGCAACATGGCTCTCTGTTTAATGGATGATATGTCTAGATGTCTAATCTTGCCAAACATTTTTATCTATGAAATTTCAAAGGAAAGAAATAATCTTATATATAATCTACTCCAGATATTTTAAGTTACATACCTAAGGGATCATTTTTGCAATATCATGAAATTGGCTTGTTAAGAAGGATGAAAAAATGAAGGTTTCATATAAAAAATGTGTTATTAATTTTACTATGTAATCTATAAAAAACAATGGCTGGATCTTGCATAATTTCTATTTGAATTACGTTGAAAAAGGATTCAAAAAGTTATGAAAATTCATTAGCTAAGGATGTTGTAATTAACTACTTCAAAAAAAACAACAAAAACCATTAATAAAACCAACAAAAAATGATAAAAATCCCCAAAATGCAAACCAATCTACAACTCCAATACCATTCATGATGGAAATTACATCAAAATTCTTCTCAATCCCAAGGCAAAAAACTAGAGCAGCAGGTAGTAATTTCTTCATAAATATTTTGCATGAATTGATCATGATAAAGAAGCCCTAATCTAGTAATTTCACAGATGTCCAAAACATTGGTGGGATACTACAGTGCTCGTGAATCACTAGATCACCATAATTTTTGACAACCACCACAGTATCTGCACAAGAAAGACTAGGGTTTTCTCTTAGTTACTACAACGGCCATGCTTCACAAGTATGCCTAAAACGACACCAACAGAGCCTACTGTGCCCAACCAAAAAACTACCTCCAGTTCTAAGTGCACAGCCTTATTTTTCATTTTCAAAAACTGATGTTGCTATCTAGACTCACACTAAGAAGTGCATGAAGAGTGGCATCCTCAGCATCAAAAACAAGAAGACGTAACACGGCAAACCATGAACCCTCATCCCTGCAACATGGTTCTCATTCCTATACCACGTGGTAGAAAAATAAACCTATGTTCTTGTGTTTATGCAATAGGCTAGTTGTGATTCATCTTAAGAATTAAATATTTTTATTGATGCTATTAGTTAGAGCATATAAGGAGAAATTCATATTATTATCATTGCAAAAGTACAATATAAGTTTAAAGATAATCTGTATGTATTTTTTAAAAAAAATAAGGGGATTTTNGAAGTTACAACTTCTCATGGGAGTTATGAATTAATTCCCTAGATATTTGTAGCTTACTTTAATGTTATGATGATTGTAACTACCCAAGACACTCTAAAAAGGGCTTGAAGGATAGAACCAAAAAAGGGAAGAAGGAGATTTTTTTTATGGGGATGAGGGGGTGGGGGTGGTGTGGGTGGCGGAAAAGATAATTGCAAATCACTTGTAAGATAGCTTGCTAAATACGTCAATTCAACTACTTTGTTTAAATCTTGTGAATTCATTTCTTTTTATTTTATTTTAGTTACTTAGCTAATGGTTTTGATAGTATCATGTTTGACATTTAATTTTGGAGTTTTTCTTAAGTTGCTTTTATAGATCTATTTTTGCGTAATAGTAGACTTCTATTAGATTAGCTGTAGAAGAGCTTATGTTGTTGAAAAGCCTCAAGAACAACTTAATAGTAATGTCTTAACGAAATTGCCTATTTTGAACATAGAGAATCTAGGGAAATCTTTGGTATTTTGGGACAACTGAAATAACTTCATTGTTTTAAAGTGTATTGCATTGTTATTTCAATCAAGAAATTATCAATTTTTGAAGGCTCTATTGAATGCAATCTTTAACAACTATTCACGAGCCAAAATAGAGACTCGTACTTTGTCATTTACATAGCATTTTTGGTAGTATAATAAGATTTTCTTTTATGAAATTTCTTGTTGAGCTCAGAAGGTTTGGAAAATTCATAGTTATTGAATTAGAAATAGCTTGATTGTGAAGTGTTTCCTAGTGTTAATTTATCTTGTTTAAATATTTGAGATTTCACACAAATTTTTTTTCTTTTCTTTCTCTTTCTAAGTCCATTGAATCTCGCTCTATTTCTAGTTTTCTTGTGGAACTTTCTCTCTGATGAAAATTAGAAGTAGATTGGTAGAATTGTGCTCAAATTTTTTTGAAATTTATGCATCAGGGTTACTACATCCAAAATGTTACCATCCGAAATAGCGAAAACACACAAACATTAAATCATAATCAAAGTATCTAATATTTCATAACTAAATATAAATCAAATTTGACCAACATGAAAATTCCAAACTATGAATGCTTGCATCCACTCTAACTTTCAATATGTTAATGTTGGAATGAGTACATGTTATGCATAATAAGATTTTATCAAATTCCAAAGACAAAACCTTAAATGTGCTAGATGGACTTATTTATAGTTTCTTATCACTAGTACCAAGATTGACAAACAACATCATCTTGATTTCTCTCATCCAACTTGTGTGAGAAGCCCATAGTCTTCTACTCTCTTCCCTTAAATACTGCATTATTTAAACATCAATATAGCATGGACTTCATTGGTTCAAATAGAAAAGGATGTAGTGACACCTTAGGGTTCATTTAAAACTAAATAATCTCTCCCTCTATGCTAGCTTTACCAAAACTAACTAACAAGTCAGTGTGAGACAAAACCCATAATCACTTCAACAAACACAAAGAGTTAGCAACCAATACAAAACACATACATTCAAATCCAAATTGTGGATGGTGGAGAAACATAACCAATGCACATCCAATACTAGTCTCATCTATTGTACTAATGAATGATCCACCTACCTCAACTACATAGTTTACTCATAAATGGTATGCCTACTCATAAAAAGATTAGTTGATTAGTTGATTAGTTGATGTTTTCAAATTTTGGTCATTCTAGAAAGCCCTAGAAGGTGTGTTTTTGATTATTTTTGTAATTTTTGGGTTCCAATGAATATTAGGTTACTTTACCATAGTTGTTACATTTTCATGTCCTTTTTAAATATGCTTTTAGAATTCATCACATCCTTGATATAGGGTTGAGATTCATTAGTGGAGGTGCCTTGGGATCTATGTTTTCTTGTCAATAAAATTTACCTTCTACACCACCATTAGTGCATTAGTGGATTAGTCTGGGAGTAGTGATGCAAAGTCACTAAAAGAGGCTTGTTTTGTTTTGGACTAAGGATGGATCTTCTCAAGTCATTTTAAACACAAAATTCACAAGGGACTTCTTATGACCTTAATTTAGGATTCCATTCCACCTCCTCCATCATCTATCTATGCTGCCCAAACTCACCTTAATGTCAGGTTCTATGTTATGCTCAATCTCTTAGTTTGATTTGTTGGAATTCTTAGATATATTCTTTAGGTTAGTCCTTAACTCTTCATAACCATTAATTGACTATGGGGCCCATGAACCCCTTAGTTGAGGTTATGCAAGGGCAAAAAGGGCATGAGCCTACTATGGGAAGGACCCACTTGCATATCTCTTGGTTTCATTAGTTAAGTTCCTTACTTTAGACATTGTTACAATCCTATCTATTGCATATCCCTTTATGCAAACCACTTTGTGCTCCTTGCACTTTCATTTTCCACCCTCTTTCTTCATTTTCTTTAATTTTCTCAGTTTTTGGGACTTCAACACCCTCTTTTCACATTTTCATCATGTTCGTGATTATTTGGGCTTCCATTTGACCTATTTTCTTTTAAAATCTCTTTGTAATTTTCAAGTTTTGACTCTGTCAACAGTGGTCAACAACTACGTCAACGAGGCCCCATCAATGCAATGCAAAAATAGTATAAATACCATTGAACACTTTGAATTTTTCACATTTGGTCCATAATGTCCAAGGAGTTTTTGTAATTTTTAGAGCCCAAAAACCTTCCTGAGCCTAGAGCTCTCACATCATGTACCTGAATCACTTTGTTCTTTGATCCTGTAGTTATCGAAGGTAAGCTCTTAGTTGTGAGGGTAGCAAACCTCAAGGTTTTGATGATAATTTTTCAAATCCTAACTCCCCCAAAAGGTTATGATATGAAAAACTATTAAATCATTAATTTTTAAGAATTTAACCCTTCCAACAACTTTGGTAAAAAAAAGATTAAATTAATAATTAACTACTTAATTATCCAACCATAATCACATCTTAGCCAAGTGTAACCTCCCTATGAGACAAGGTATTCTAGTCATTTTGAGTTACACAATATTTGCTAATCCATTATTATATGTGGTTATAGATGGCACCGAGATTGAAGAGATTGCAAGAGGAACGACCATCGCAACCATGGGAGAAATGAACCAAAGGAGGAAGAGGAAAACAAGAACATGGCCAAGAATAGGTTGAGGCAACCCATGCAATGGGACCTCTCAAAGACGAGGCCGAGGTGGAATTTGTCCAATAGACTCCCAATGAAGAAGCTACATTTGAACACTCACAGCATGGCGAAGTGCCAAGCCTTGTACCCATATTCGAAGTCACACTCACATAGGCTTGCCTTGACATAATTGAGAACCATGAGGTCCAATGCTCAGTTCTCCAAAAGTTGAAATTTGGGTCATTCCTTGAATGGGCTCTAGAAGATGTCATAGCTTAACTGCAAGCCTCTCCCTTGTGGCCAATCATCACTTCCAATGGAGAGTTGTACATGGAAGAAGCATATCTCTTTTGGAACAATAGGAGAGTAGGAGCTGCTGTGAGAATCAAGAATATCCAAGTTTCTTACTTAGTAGAAGCCATTACACAGGTCCTTGGGTTACTTGATGTAGGAACATTATTGGCAGAGTTGTCCATACAAGTTGATCATGAAGCAAAGAAGGAGTGGACTCAGTGATGTTATGGGGTGACTGCAAGGAGTTTGGCACACTCACATTGGTAGAGCAAGTCTATTTTAAATTCTGTTATACCACCTTAATCCAATGGTGAGGCCTAGTAAGGTAATAGCCTTCGCCACCCAAGCATGTGCTTCTCTAAGTGGGAAATTTCCAGCAAACCTTCCGTAGCTAATCTATCTAAAGATAGAGAAGTGCTTCAAGGAGAATAAACGTGGAAGAAAAACCTTGCCCTTTCAATGCTTGATCAAAAAATTATGCAAAAGAACAAGGATAGTCCACTACGCAAATGATAAACTCAGGCATGCTCCTAACGCTTCATGGGCCAAGATGATAAAGGATAAGACACCTACCATGACCATAGAAGAGGAGCAGTGATGACCACCTCTATCCCCTACTAATGAGTAAATACTAAAGGCTTGCACTATGGTTGAGCACATGTGAAAAATCCATGAGCAGCTCTTGTAATAGTAGGAGTAGTAGGCAGGAACTAGTGGTGGAAACCCATCTATGTATAGACTAACCATGAGTCACCTCAAAGAAGTGGCTCATACAATTAACAAGATGGAGGGAGGTGGATCAATGTTGTCTGTACAACAAACATAATTGCCTGCAAGGTCAAATCCAAGTGCCCAAGAGGTGATGGTGTCTCTCTCTTGGCATCATCTATTTCCAAAAATCTCTAGGAATGTTGCTTCCTTTTCAATGTGCTTGGAGGAGGTTGAGAAGGCAACTGTATTGGTGATGCAACACCAAGGGCAAGAGACAACTATAGAGATCATTACTGATCAAGTTGTTGGGGCATTAAATGCACCTACAGTGTCTATACTAAATGTTTCTACACTTAGAGATGTGCAAATGTTCATAGGGATAATCAGTGAAAAATTGAGTGCAACTCAGCATGAAGAATTGCTGGACCAACTGGTGGGAATCCAACAATCAATTTTGAATATCGTTGATTTTTTGAATGCCATAACTATAACCTAATTAGATCTACTAGAGGCAAAGGGTAAGTGTCTCATCTTAGAAGGGCAACTTGAAACAACTCAAGCACATAATCAACACTTGTCCGCAAAAGTTGTTGAATTACGTGATCAATTTGCTGACCCTACTTTTACCAACCTTACATTGACAAGAGATGAAGCTTTTCAGAAACTTTAAGAATAGCTAAAGTGGGTTGAGGGAGAAATGGTAATGGTAGTCTTCAATTAGTTCATAGCAGAAGCCGAAACTCATTTAGTATGGAGGGACTTGTTGCAGCTGTGCTAGGAAAATGAGACCTTGACTGCATAGAACCATCACCTACGGAATGTTGATGTGTAAAAACAACAGCTAGAAGAATTTATCCATCAATAGTAGGAGCAGCTCACCAGAGTAAACACTGAATTGAGGATATTGGAAATAGAGAATCATAATCTCTTCATAGAGGAGGTCCATGCCTTACACTAGAAATCAACAAGGCTCTGAAATTCAAAAAAGTTAAAAACCATTACAGAGACCATGTTGGCTTGTAAAAGGAGGTAAATGAAAAGCATATCCAACTAGCAAAGGAAAAGGTTAATGTTGCCCTCTAGCAACTCCAACAAGGTAGAGAAATGTGGCAACTAATTGTTGATGGGATTGATGCCTACAACAAGGGGGACATTCTCATGAAGGAGTTGTAGATCGAAGAAATGATGGAGTACATGGAGTTGTCCAATCTCTACTATGCAAACCTGACAATGTTGACTACCAAATGACATGGTCTAAGCTTGAGAAACAAGTGGCTAGCTTGTACTTATTGTATGAGGCCGAGTTCAAGAATCATAAAGACACCAAGCAAAAGCTTGTCGTGGCAAATGCTAAACTTGAGGTTCTCAAGGAAAAATTCACTAATCAAAGATCAATCACCTAGAACATGACCAAAAGAATGAATGACTACCAAGCATTGCAAAACACAACTCAAGTGTTCGACATTGAGCACAAAAAATTTGTGGCCTATTTTTTCAATGTAAAGGAGCTATATCCAATATTATCTTGTCGTTGGGATATTCCAATTCCTGCCCACATCGGCAAAGCTCCATGGATCGTGAATGATCCCAGGAGTAAAGAAGAGAAAATGATAGGATTGCTAGATGCTTTTAGCCTTTCACTAGAAGTTGCAGTAGCATTAGCAAAGAAACCACAACCACCTCAGCCATTGGTCATGCTTGGAGTTGGAGAAGTTTTGTTGGAGCCTCCATCACCTAGGACCATTTGATCTTCTCTTTTGTCTTTATTCCATCAGAGGATGTGCTTGTCCAATTTTTGTACCATGCTCAATTTTGTAATGTGGTTGATTCGTACACTGGGCACTCACTTTTGTTATGTCTATTTTGTCTTGCTTTGTTATGTTGAAAGCTAGTCAATAATCCCATACCTTTCCAATTTTGTAAAGAAATCAAGGACAAGTTTTCATTCAATCATGGAGGTATGATGAGATATGGTTTGTTGCGTCAAGTAGGCCCTGTTGAGATAGTCTATCACATCAACACAACCCTATCCACTAGGCCCCGTCAATGCAATCTCTTTTATTAACGTGGCCCTGTTGACACAAGGGTCTATCTTGGCTTCTAAATATGTGCTCACCAATTGCATTTATGGGCATCAAATTCATAGTAGTAGTAGGGCTCTTGCAATCTGTCTATTTGAAAGTTAGAATATTTTTCTTGAGTGTCCATGGGAGGAGTCATTGAGTGTACGAATATTTAGTCAAGCATTGTTGTACTTGAGTATGATAGTGTGTGCGACAATAAAGACAAACTTCTTGATAAACCTTGTAGCATTTGGGATAGTTTAAATGTTTTATTTATGCATTTAATGTTTTTAATTATTTATTCAATGTTTTCCAATAATTAAGCTAATGAGGTAATTAAGAAAGATAAGCTAGATAGATCAAATAAATAAGTATGATCACTTCTAGCGTAACATGTATTCGCTTGGTAATCCTAGCAGCATTATTGCTTGGCGCACTTAGTAGAGTAGCACTTGGTAACCCAATAGTGGATACATGGGTTCAGGATGTGTGCAACAAGTGGGATCCAATGCTTATGTTAAGGCTAGTTAGAGACTAGTTAATTAGTTAAATTAAATAAATTAATCCAATTACTTTATTTCTATTTAAATACCAAAACCATAAAATACAAAATGATAAAAGTCATATGCCTCAATTACACTTAACCATACCTATCTACATCACAAGTGTAATTGGGAAAACAACAAACAACCTTAGGGCAAGGTTCACAACTTAGAAGGCTAGTGCACCAGAAACTATAAAGTCCACAAAAGTTGATTGGATTGTGCATGAACGCTTTGTGATTGTATGGTTGGGCATAGGGGTACCTCGTCGCTCATCAACTTAGAAACCTAAAGTCATTAGAATTTGACTAGATCATTGAGTGAATGCTAATGATTCATATGGTTGGGCGTAGGGTATACTCTCTGCTCATCACATGGTATACTAAAAGCACTAACTATACATTATTTAAGTAGAGAAGACATGAAACACTGAAACAATATAGCATATATTAAAGTGAAAATTCCATATCTTTTTCCTAAAGTATAGAAACTTATTTAGGAGTGCTACATTTTATGGAATAAATAGCATATCTACTTGTCTTTTTTTAAATTCTTCTTAGAGATCTTATGTATCTCTCTCCTTTATTTTTATGCTGATAATCCTAAAAACATATATTCAATCCTTGATAAATGAAAAAAAATATTTTGAATTTTACGCATTTTAGTAGGTTTGTTAGAGCTTATTATTAATCAAAGTAAACCTAATTATATCTTATATGGTATGAAATTTTAATTTTTAAATTTGGGATTATAAATATGCAAAGAAATATCATTTGAAAATTAGGATCTACATTTTGATGAACATGAACTACATGAAGGATATGAAGAAATATTAGTATATTATTCATTAAAGAGAACTTTTCAAAAAAAGCTATGGAGCATGGTTATTATTAAAAGAAATTATTCTAAAGGTAAGGGCTAATGAAGCAACTCTTGGATTTATTTTTATTGCAACATAAATAGTAGTTTTATTGCATGAGTTAGGTATCACTTACTTTGAATTGGAAAGAAAGAACAAATTGTGGTATGTAAAAGAATGTCAAAATTTGAAAGAGAAGACCTTGTAAGGTAGTTATAACATTTTGAAAAGAAGCATGTAAATAAAATCATAAATATGCATAGAAATGCTAATCATTTAGTATCAAACACTAGTATAGAGAAAATGTTTCATATTTCAAATAGAGAAAATGTGAATGCAATCATAGGAAGACTTTTTTATGCTTATGGCATAACTTTTAACATTGCTAAATCTCCTTGTTGGAAATAAGTCATACAACTAATAAATTTTGCTCCAAAAGGTTGTTTTTCCTAGCTATGAAAAGATTAGAACAACTTTGTTAAGTGAAGAAAAATCTTGAATGGAAGAAAATTTTACATAAAGGGTTGTTCATCTACAATAGGTATGTTTATTTTATCAGATGTATGGACAAATATTAATAATAAACCACTTGCTAATATTCTTGCATCATCTTTAAAAGGTATTATATTTATAAAGTTACATGATACCTAAGAAAATGTTACAAATGTTGCATATTTAATGGAATTTTATCATTAGGTAATAAATATTATGGGTAGAGATAATATTGTGTAGATTATCATAGATAGTGCTTCAAATAATATGTTGGTAGGAGAAATGATAGAGGATGAATTTTCAAGTATATTTTGGACTCCTTGTGTAATACATTGCTTGAATTTATTACTTAAAGATATTATTGTAGATGTTGAATGGATATCACAAGTTATAACTAATGTGAAGAAAATTCAATAATTTATTATGAACCATTCATTTATAGTTTATTGTAGAATTTGTTAATGAAATTTTATTTATTTTGATTAAATATTCTAGAACTTTTTTATGTATTAAAGGTATTAATTCAAAAAACTTCATCATAGGTACATAGTAAACTTAGTACCGTAAAGGCTTAAGATTTTGTTTATGTCAATTCAAACATCAGGTTATTATCTTAGTCTTCTTTGACTTAAATCAAGTCCTCATCAAATGTGGGATTATGCAGGATCTATAGATGATAGAGATGATGAGTTTCCTATAGAAGTTTTAGATTCTAATTCTGAGAAAATGTTTGATAGTGTTAAAATTAAAGAGCATTTTTAAAAAGTTAACTATCATACTATTTCATTAAAATGTTTAACTAAGCTCTTGCCATCATTAAGTAGCATACAATATATGAAATGTTATATAGTTAATAAGTGGTCTCCTTGTTTTTCTTGGGGTTGTTAAATATAGCTCTACATTTTATGTTCAAAAATTAACATTAACATCATTAGAATAATATGTTATATACAGTATTATGAAACTGTCTTTCCATTATTATGATAGAAAGCTTTGCATCTTATAAAATTTATTATTAAAATATCACTTATATTATTCCTCATTTATATAACATATTATTTTCAAACGTAACCTTTCACCTTGCCGTTTTGGTCACATTGCAACTATGATTAATATTTTTTTAAAAAAAAGACTCCATTTTTTTAAAAAAATGTTTCAACGTTATTTATGAAATTGAAGTGAAACCGAAATTTTCTTAAGTGCATCGAGTGTAAGGACTTAAAAAAACGTTGGAACTTTTCACACCGACTTCTATTAAAAACTTTGAAATTTTCAGGCTCTGTAATGTAAAGTAATAAAATTGCTTGTAGTATTTTCTTATCAACTTCTTACCCAAAAGCGAGGACATTGATAATTTGCACATAAAGGTGCATAACCTCTTTAATGCTCAGTTTTATAGAAAAATACATTTATCAGATATCACTAGTATATATGCATTTTACATATAAATCTGCATTTTCCAGCCCTTGCCATCTTTGAATAAGACGTGGACAGTTGTCGATGTAAAGGAATTGGAGTGACTTAATGTTTGTAAGCACGTCCATCCAATTTGCCTCCAACTCAGAGCAATCATCCAGATCTAATATTTCTAGAGATGGGAGAGAGTGAAATGTTGCACCTAACCTCTTTAGATTTATGCAGCCCCACAAGCACAGCACCTTAAGGGACGTCAATCTCCCAATGTTTTCTGGAAGCTCTTCCAGACTCTCACACCCTTCAAGATCCAGTTCCTGTAACAACGAAAGGTTCTCTATCCCCGAAGGCAGTCGTACAAGTTCCCTGCACCTTCGGACTATTAATCTTTTCAATAAAACACACCCGCCAATACTCTCTGGAACTTCTCTTAATGCAATGTTACGGAACCTTATAGTGTGGAGATGTGGCAGGGTATGGAGTTCATCAGGCAGCTGCACCAATTGGTCAGCGTTCGCCAAGGATAACTTTACCAAGGACTTCATATGTGATATGAGTCCTGCTGGTATTTCTCTCAAATATTTTCCTGCTAAACTTAAAACCTCTATATTTAACATCTGGGATACAGGCTCAACAATAACCAGCTTTTCTCTATCTGTTATTATGGACTCGTGCTCGAAGAGGAGGATTAAGTGCTTCAAGTTGGATGGCAACTATGTGCAGCAATTTAACAGCAGCAGCGTCAGTTATCATAATATTTTAATTTTATACATGCTTAAATATTTTCAGAAACTTTGCTACGTAAATATTTCAAAGTTTTACCTGCTGTAAAA